>JAQFXM010001111.1:0-36173 GCA_034693345.1 Entomobrya multifasciata | reverse complement strand
CCAGACGCCGACCCAGACGACCCAAAGCTGTTCTGAAAGCTTAGCTTCAAATCCATAGTACCCATATTATGCATTGACCTGGAATCTTGGTCTCAGAGCACTTTTAGACCCAAACGACCCTAACGCCGACCCAGACGACCCAGAGCTGTTCTGGAATCATAGCTTCACATCCATATTCACCAATTACATCAAATCATAAAAATTTAACTGTTCCACATTCTTCAACTAGACTACAAGCAAAAATAAATGTAACACCTAAGCACATAAGCATAAGCCAAGAATGCTTGTGTGCTTGATCTTACGTGCTTTTTTAGTAATTGTTAGTCCAATATGCATGTGCGATGATTGCTCGCAGGCATGCATGGACGGTAGAAAATCTTTTTCATAGCACAGTTCCCTGGCTTGCATTAATAAGTCCTTTGGAGTGCTTGCTGCGTTAAGTAAGTTACAGGGATTCAAAAGTACAATTTGTACGTCGTACTGAATGTATTCAATCACAACGGGAATTGATGGACGCCAAAAGGCTGGAAGTTTAAAAAATGCTTGAAATTCTGTTTCAGGTTAGTATAAGAACATGATTATTAGCATTAGTAACAGTTTTCTACAGCTACTCAAAAATGATCTTTTTTGTTGCTGCTGTTGTTACAGCTGCTGCTGTTGTTGTAGCTGCTGATTTTGCCTGGTCATCTGCTGCAACGGCTACTTCATCTAGCTCTCGCTCGTCTTGTTCATATTTTTGCCCCAGAGCTAGCTCACTAATAGCAAGATGCTGATGTTCATCAGCTTGCTCTAAAAGATGTTCGCGCAATGCTGGAAACTCACTTATCATGTATCGATATTCATCTTTCTCATTATTCAGCCACTTAAACTGAGTAGCAGTGTAGAAAGATGAAGCAACTAGACACTGACGGTTGTTAGTTACTTAGTTCCCTCCGAGCGGCTTTATTTGACGGTTATGAGAGCAAAGCTCGCCCGTCACAAATTCCATATTCACCATGACAGATAATGATTAAAAGAATAACAAAATTTTATAAATTGAGTTATATATTATTTACATTGTATTAGCATGGAATGAAACACATGAGATGCGTGACAATATGTATTACACTTGAAATATTTTATGGTACTTATATATAAATATTAAGTTAGTAACCGTATAACCATTGTAATCTATACAAATAATTCATGATATTTTTTTCCTTTATGCGTCGGTGTCACGAATTCTGTATAGTGATGGAATGTTCCGTTGTAGATGAGGCCTTAATCCTTGTATTCGAGTGTTACTTACTGTACTCACTTAATTAAGTGTTACTTTCCCGTAGTTATTTTGCCTTTTTTCTGATCTTTCTTTTGATTTACTTCAGCATGAAAGAACGATCCTTGTTAAAGTAGACTCCTTTTGGGGAACTTTCGTGTTTCTCCATAATATTGGCACAATGTTTTGGTTTTCCCATCTAACTTTGATTATCATTGGATTTGAGTTTTTCTTTCCTACTCGATGCTCATCTACTGCGTGCCCGGCAAGTACCGGATTACAAGTTATTTCGGACGACACTTACTTGCAATGAATAACAAAGATCCAGCAGCTTGTGTGTTTGGCATTGTTGTATCCGTTTGAGATTTAATGTCGTCAGAATAATCCGTACCAGACTGAATCCGTAACAGGGACACATTCATTTATATGGAATTTCGTAAGAATTTTCTTCACCATCTTCTGGAGAATCATTTGAAGCAATATGTTGCCGTCCGGTAAACGTGGGATCTCCATTCCAATGAATTTGCTAATTGGAAATTCCTTTGTCTTAAATTCTTTTGCCAGTATATTATAAGTATGTCATCCAATACACGTGGACAAGTTGATGTCAAAAGCAGGTCATCGAAACTCGGTTTAAAATTAATGCTTTCCAGAGATCATTGCTGGGCTTTGATTTATACCATAGAGTCGTTGCAGAAAACATTTTTTGTTGTGGTGGTAACCCCTCTGTAACAGCAATTTGGAATTCTTCCTCCAAGTGTTCTTGACGAAAAGCAGTAGCCACATGCCACATCCATAGTACGGACGGCCATACCTAGATCTAGCGTCAAGCATGGTCTAGCCTCAAGCATGGTCTAGCGTCAAGCATGGTCTAGCGTCACTATCATATATTGTTGATTTTCAACTATAAGTAGTAGCTTTCCAATTACGTCGATATGCAGATTTTCACCTGGCTAACATGTGTGGCTACTCATGTCTTGCGTTTGAAAGGCTGACGTGTGGACTTGACTAAGCGGAAGTATATGACGTCCGCTGATAAATCAGCCAGCTAAAGTCCTGTATCTGCTCCATGTTTTGCGGTAGGTCGTAAATTCTATACACAAACATGAACCATGTGGAAGTGCTACAGCAAGCATTTCTGTGGGGCCGCTAATAAGGCAAAGACTTGCTTCTTTCGAAATCGCAAAGCCTAAAGGTGCTGCATGTGATCTGCATGTGGTCCGATAAGGTCTCCTTATTGGGATTATGCCCCTTCCTTTTCCATAATGAGTTGATAACCTTAATAAACTACCAGTAGCACCGCAAATAAATTGACAAGAATTTGGTATGTAGAGATTTTTATTGATTTTGAACGTGGTCACTTAACCATTACATGTTGTCTCATCCAGTTTAAATGTACCAATTCTTCAGCTTGATCTTTATTTTTGTCCCCTGTAGCACGGACACGAATGGGTTCCTTCAACATATCTAGTTGCAAAATGACTACCGATCATTGCTACTATGATAAGAAGGGCCAGAATCAAGTTAAAATGGAAGCTCAAATTTTGCTCTTTTATTTCTTGCGTTCAGGTGGTAAGCTACCGAGGCATTGCATTGCATTGCATTACATTACATTGTATTGCATTAGACCCAAGTCTAAATGTTAAGGTAGCTGGAGGGAGAATAATTTGCACTGTCAAATCATCAATCTGTACAGAGGAATAAGGTACTACAATAGTACAACTCTCAGTATCAGTCACCATTTCTTTAAATTCATCCTCGTAAACGCTACCATGATCAGTGTCCAGGTATGTGGCATCATCATCATCACTACCCTGGTAATTAGCATCATCATCATCACTATCCTGGTAATTAGCATCATCATCATCACTATCCTGGTAATTAGCATCACCATCATCACTATCCTGGTAATTAGCATCATCATCATCACTATCCTGGTAATTAGCATCATCATCATCACAATCCTGGTAATTAGCATCATCATCATCACTATCCCGATTACTGAGTTCATCACCACTCTACATGAGGTCCTCAAAGACTGGACCACGGCCACCTTCAATATATATATTAGGTTAAATTAACTCTATGAGCACGTGTACACAAGCGAATGTCATATTCAGAAGGAATGTGCTGACAAAGCATAACATAAAATTTAAAGTAAGAGAGCCCCATAAGGGGTCCTCGACAAACGGATATGGGTATTCACCCATTTCTAGGGTACATTTCACACCTTTCCAATGCTTCCCAACACCCTTCCTTGATCATGTGTTTACCAATAATGCTCGATCAACGATGAAGTAATGGATCAAGTTGTGGTCTCAGTGACCAACTGCTAGACTTCCTGGGTTGGTTGACCTCCGGATGTCGCAGTTGGTACAACAATACGTCCGTAGTACCTTTCCTTCTGGCAGGCACGGACAATTAGGAAGATGATGAGGATAGATCCAAAAACCACCACCGCGATGAATATCCAGAATGTGAAATGGGTGGGTCTAAAAATCATACCTAAGCTAAAAAGAATATTGTCGGGTAAATAAATGCGTAGGCAAAACCAAAAGTCCGTGCGAAGTGTTTAACTTAAAATATATGATTCTGGAATATGTGGCTGGCGAGCTTTGCTCCCGAAAACCGTCAAATAAAATCCCCTTTGAGGGAACTAACTAACTAACTAAACTTAAAATTATGTCAAATCTGTGCCGTGCATGTTTTAAAGTTCAAAAGCTACAGCTCATAAAATAAACACCATAAATTGTTGCAAAGAAAACATAAGGTTACAAATGATGCTGTTATTTTTTGAAGGTTTCTCCAGGAGCACAGTTAAGGAAAATGTACTTGGTGTTTTTGGTGATTTATAGCCTGCTCTTTGGGCAAATAAAAATTGCAACACTGATCCATTAATGCAACAAACAGTGTTCTGGAGAGTGAAAGAAGTGGACGTGTCCACACTTGTAAAAATGTGCGGGATGCAGAGAAAGTGCAAGGCATTCTGAAATTGGATGATTTATTTCAGGTTGGTGAAATAGCACAAAAGGCGATGCTACTTATGTGCAATGTTTCACTAATATTACATAATGTGTTTGGCGGGTTTTTCGAAGTTGGCGTCTCTGGAAAAGCGAAAACCAAAATCAGTTTTTGATGAAAATCATGCACCCTGTCATTACCATTTCTTGGAAGTTCCAGTCCAAATAGTAGCCATATTTGAAACGCCCATTCAATACGACTAATTTAAAACCAAGTTTACGAAATTCCACTCATTATCACAGAAGTTATGCTCGATTGAAATTGTGTATAAGAAAAATATTCCCAAAATCCAGGTTTTGACCGAAATGCCCACAGTCGCCTCACTCGCAAGCATGAGCAGAGAGGAACAAAACCTTCCATTTAAGTTAGACTCTTAGCTATGTAATACTGGATAGTAGGTTCTGTTTGATGCAGAAGTTCAAAAGTTATGACCAATCAAAATTGCGCACGAACTTTTGGTTTTGCCTATGTATCCCTGCAAAAACACTAATTCTTTTATCGCGTTAGATACATATTTTAGAGCTAATACAAGTATTTTCCCACCACAAAGTTTTAAAATCTTTTTTAAAAAATAAGGTTAACAATACGATGGGCTTGTGTTATATTAAGTTACCAAACAATTTAAAACGACCAATTCGGAAGGGTACTTAAAAGGCAAAAACTAAAGGAGAAAGCCAACGTTCCAAGGCCCAATTAGTGCTCATACAAGTTTTTGTAAAACATGGCTGTCTGGAAGGTCACGATAATTTTAAGAGAAAATTAGAAGTAAATATTTGTTCTTACTTTTACTAATTCGAAATCGCATTGTAAGCTGAACATTTAAGCTTTATTTGAAATAACAGATTTATGCACATTGACATAGCTTTAAATTCTGTTTGAGCAAAGTATAAGAAAGCGATGCAATTGTTATTGTCGTTTCTATGCTGTCCCATTTTTATCAAGGAATAATATCTTATTTCAAATATATCGGAGCTAAAGTGCATTCGGTTGAACGATATGAACCCAAAGAATACTGCGGTCATTTATATAACGAAAACTGGTTCTTACTGGTTTATTTTAAAACTAAGGCGTGATATATTTTAGTTGAAAGATTAATAAGAGCATGGGCACTTTAAAACATAGTCAAGTTTGTACGCACAAAATCTGCCTACTGATACTAAAAGGAACTTTTTTTGAGAATAATTGATTTATTAGTTACATCACAGATTCATGCTCCAGAATAGCAAACACAAGCAAACACATGAACAAAGAGAAAGAAGCACTCTTACACGCAAACGGCTTTCAACACGTCGTTTGGTTTTACAAACATAGATGGCTCTCAAATCATTATTCAAGATATTTGCTTACCAAGGCGACTTTCTCCCAATATTAGTTTATATACATCGTTACAATTCAAACAATTACTACTTCCACTCGTGAACTTGAAATATTAAAAAAAATATTTTAGTTTTTTATTTGAAGTTCAGAAACAATCCATTAAAATTTCACATTTTATAGTAATATTTTTCCCAGCAAGGATATTCACCCACCCAAAATAATCAAATATTTTTTCGACGACTCTGCCAGTCCTGAATGGAATACTCCTCCCAATATTTTTATCGTCCCATAAACTCAAATGACGCGATACACAAAATCCCATAAATTATCATCCTTTGTGCATTCAGTATATAGCTTATGTGAACATGTCCGGCCATCAAAAGGCCTCCGAAAATTCCAAAAACTCCCAATCCACTTTATCATGTAAATGCCCAAATATATTAATATTTTCCTCAGCTTTCACTCGGCTAAAAAACAGATAAAAACCCCAACGAAACTACGAAGGTAGGTGACATTCTTTATATCCTTTACATTTACATATTATGACGAATTTCACAGCTCTCTCACAAATTTTCCTGTGACTTGACTTGGTATTCTATTTATTCAAGTTATTCTCGGTAATAAAAGATCATCCTTTCTCGTATAAACCATATATCTCCAAAAACTGTGTCAAACATGCAGACAAATAAAGTGGTAGATTCTATAGAAAGGATTATGATGCTAATAAACAGTCACCGACAAAACTTTCATGTCTTTTTTTACCCCTTTCTTCTTCATTCCAGATGTTTGGACAATTGAAACTCATCTCATACAAATGGAAAACCCACATGTGTCGGCATAAAAACCACACAAATTCTACATCCACCCAAATCTTCGTTTTTGTCTAAGATACCCACAAAGCTAGAAAATTCAAAGCTTCGAACACAAAATAGACTACTGATTGCAAAGATACGTTTCCCTGAGGGCATTTTTCTCTCTCGTTTTTTTATATCTTATCTAAATTCCCTTTTCCCACAAAAATTCACACAAAAAAGCTTTTCACATTTTCGAACAAATATCAACAAAGATATATATAAAGGTTTTATCCTTAACGCCCACATAGTAAAAAAAATACCCTAAGCCACAATTCGGCTGAGTAAAAAGCTTTTTGCCATTTCGTTTTTTTGGTAGAAATACACACCATCAAAAAGAAGATCAGGGAAAGGAAGCGTAAGAGATAAGAGGATTGCCACGCATTTGTTTTGGTTGAAGGTGAAAGTTGCTTTCTATTTTTGAGTGTAGTAAATTTGAACAAATAAATGCAATGGCAGTTGAATCCGACAAGAAAAAAATATATTGACCTGGCAAGGCTTTCTACTTAAATAAATATATTTCCTTTTTAGGAAGAAAAAACAAAACACGAAATACGATTTAGATAAAAACGAGTATTGGCACAATTGGTATATATTGATATTGCAACAGAAAAAATACAAAACTTGTATAGTTTACGTTTCTATTCACATTTTAGTGACAATCAGGGTCACAAAAAGGGAAACGTGCATTATAAAATAAAATAAAATGCATACTTGTTATACAACACAAGGTTAAATGTATTGAGGTCACAAATATTTTGTAACAAAACTAAATGCGTCATATTTCCCAACTGCCGTCGTTGTTCTGAATTGAGTTGTCTAACAGTTTATGCAGTTGTCTGGGTTCTTTTGGCAGTGATTCATAAATTGAATTTGTTTACATATACATGCATATATCGAACATAGCAGTAGATTTATGGTAAGTTTATGAAATAAAAGCTATACATCATTTTGTTTATAAACAGTAGTAATCTTTTTTGACAGGTTGGAATGAAAACGGAATGTTGTTCAAGTAGAATTGCAATAAATTTTAGATGGTGAAAAGTTTTCCAGTGGTAACGGGACGTTAGCTTTATTTTTTGGTGTTTTGGATATTGTGTGACTTTTGATCGTGTTCAAGTCGTACTTTGTGATATAATATAAACTAATGCCGTTAAATGGCTTCAAAACTAATCCATTGTCTAAATATTAAGTTACATATTCCAATTTGATTATTTTAAAATGGCACAAAATTAGTATTACTATCTGAATATTAAAGGCATTTGGTGCTCTCTTTGGATTTGACAACTTTGATTCTTTGTTTTTTAATAACTAGTTAATTTTGTTTTTGAAAAAGGATGCTGTCGTGAATTCAATAAATCTTCGTATTCAGTGTTCTAAAACTACAAAAAATTGTGTCCAAAGAAATATATCAACTATATCAATAATAAATATATCAATTATAAATTATAAATTATAAATATATCAATTATATTTAAAGTTAGAAGTATAGACAAAACATTAAAGAAAAACAAAAGGTTAGCTCAATCTTACAATCGGTTTCTTTGGAATTAGTTTACATAGTTCACTGATAAATGATCATATTCAATCGTTTACTTTTTGCAGCTTCTCTTTTTGCATAAGAGTAAATATGATTTCGAGTTTGAACTGTAATCAATTCACAATTCAACGACTTAGTTTCCACGGTACACTATAATAAATATATATAACGACATTTCTATTTTTGCTCGTTACGATAACTGTATTTATTGATTATTAAATATGCGTTTTACACAAGTAATAGCATACTACAATATTATAACAATGGTAGCATACATTACTTATCTCGAAAATAATAACGTAACACAAGTACTACAGAAATCTTGTATTTTTCCATTACTCCTTTCCTCCCAATAAAAATCGTAAGCAGAAGCACATCATAACTCAACCGTAAAAAAGCCTAGTAACTATTACACATCACATCTATTTTTTATTATGGGTCATAATATTTCACAAAGATTGCGTACAAAAAAACAATAAGAATACATAAACTTTATGCTTTATGTTGTATCTTACACGAGTAATAATATGATTCACTATATCATCCTCAGATTACACGGTTGTTATAAATTTTACACATGATCCCATCTGAAACGTACATAAAACAGAAAAAAATACTCGTCCCCCATTTGATTTCATTTTTTAACATTTTATTTATCCAAGTTTTATATTGTATTTTTATGTGGTATATCTTCCAACTATCAAATCCAGACGATATCATAGTGTCACATATTTCACAATACACAAAAACTGTAATATTGCACCCGACCCTACCCCAGCAATAAAAAATTGTACATGAATCAAGCGTAAAAACCAAGCGTTATGAGTTTGAAACATAACGCCGCCGTTATACAATTTTATGGTATTTTTTCCAAAAAAATATATAGAAACGATCTGCAAAATGAAAAGTTAGAAGGAAAGTAATATTTTTGTTAAGATAAGTGCGAAAAAAGTAAATCAGAAAAGAAAATATGTAAAAAGTTAATGCATTTCGATATTTTATCTCTGGTTACATTATGTATTTTTTGGAATGCTTTTTATGTTTGAAGCTGTCCCCACGCAATTTACTTTTAAGAAAAAAAATAATGGTAAAGTTAAGAAATATATGAGTATGTCTGACTGTAAAGCAGGGAAATATTTTGAAAGAAAATGTTGAAAGGTGTCTGGGCGAAAATGGTTTAATTGGTTGTGGAAGGAAGGAAAATGATGTAAAGTAAGGTATGTGGTATACTTGATAAACTCTTGAAAAAATAAATGTAAAGGGTTCTCTGAGTAATTTTTTGGAAAGGCTGTTGATGTACTGTTTGAGGCTAAAGTACATGGTGAGGTGAGATTTGAAATATTGTAAAGTTTTCTTTTGGAAGTGAATTTATACAAGAAGCAAAAACTTTTTTCTGGGGAAAAGAAAACAGTCAAAATGTCTAAGGAAAAGTAAGGGAAAAGCTTTTTATCTGTTGAAAGTCAAAAGGAAAGTAATTTATTCCTAAAAATAAATCATGGGTTAAGGCTCCATTATAAGTTGAGGTTTTCTTTTTTAGAAAGAGAAGCTTCTGTAAGAGAAATAATACAAAGAAGATAAATAAATGGAAAGAGAGAGAGAGAGAAAGTTAATGGAATGTTAGTTTTTAATGTATTCTCAAGTAAAAACTTGAAAGAACGTTGAACTTTGGGAGCGAAATTTTAACAGGTTATTTGAGCATGCTGCATCAAATGAACAGTGTGTTTCTTTTGAGTAGAAACATAAGCACGTTTTTGTTGATTTGAATTACATTCTTTATTATATTTTAATGGCATAGAAGTTATTCAGTCAAAATATTGATTGTGTTTTTCAAAAATCTTGTAGTCTAAAATGTAATATTTGTGCTTCATTGTTAATTTTAAAGTCAGTCATGTTTTTACATTTAAATGTTCAATTCAAATATTATATATTGTTCACTAGATGGTGCTAGACTCCTCGCGTTTGAAATTTTTAATGCGTCTTCAGTAAACTTATTTCTTTTATCTTAAAATGACTTCAAATTTTACGAAAAGACTTAATCTTAAAGACAAACACATTATTTGCTAAAAGAATGTTTTTCACTTAAGCCAATCATAGAAATGTGGCTTTGTTTATTGGATGGCTTTGTGACCTTTGTCCTTTGGCTTTTTACAGATTTAACTCCACCAAGCTCAAAACAAAAGCTTTTACTCACAAAAGGCAAAAATGTAAACACAACACACAGCTAGACAAAAACCAAGTGATATTAATGCAATAATGTTACATGTAAACAGACTTGTAACCATCTACACTAAAATCCCTTGAAGGAATCATGGTCTGTAAATGATGGTACTTTTGTTTGTCTTATTTATTTGAAAAGTGAAATAAAGCTGATTAAATAAAATTCCTCTGAAAAATGTGACATGTAACTAGCTATATGTGTGGCAAAAATTTATACGGGATTCTTTTCCCTCAAAAAAGGTGATAATGGTATTGTTTCAATTTAATAATGTGTTTGATATCCTTTCATGTAAGCTTATTTACACTTTGAAATGGTGAAAATGAATTATCATATATATTTTTTCTCGTTTTGTAAGATCAAATCACTAAGCATACTGGTAAATAATGGGCTAAGTAATATGTGTTAGAAATTTGGAAAAGGAACAATGTCTAAATTTTGTCCTTTGAAAACAACGTGTTGGTTAACATGTACGTAGATCAACGGTAAAAATTTAGACATTGTTCCTTTTCCAAATTTCTAACACATATTATAAGTCAACAAATTTAAAATACGAGTAAAACACAAGGTATTATTACGTTATATACCCGTAAATACGAATGCTCTGTGTACAAAAATCTTACCTCACAAAAATATGAAAATTGCTCATAAAATAGGATTACTCGGTTACCTTGTTCAACAGATCAAATTTAAGAAGAAAAAAGGGTAGCATTAAAGTCCAGCTAGTATACCGAGAAGCCATAACGTTTGCATTTAATATCATAAAATTAGGTTACTTAAATTTACGGTCAATAATATATAAAAATATTATTACGAAACGTTACGAACGATATATATTTACTACCCATGTTTTATTAAATTTAAATATTTTAAATTTAACTGCACTCAGTAACTGCGTATTTATAACACTTACATCGTTTGTATACAACAATCCTTGGCCTGTTTCATTTTTTCGATATCCAACGTTCCCGTAATTTTCAAAGCCAGAGTGAAAGTTCATAAAACTTAAATAAATACTTTATGCATGTTTACTTACCCCAGAAAATTAAAAACAGTATGAGCCTCTGCCTTTCATTTTTTTTTTGTGATGGTGATGGCATGTACTCAGTGATTCTCTCAGCAAAGTTTCAAATTAAACAAAAGTGTCATTCTATTTACCCAAGATGTACAAATATACTTACAAGTTTAGTAGCATCAGCGACCTTTCTTCAGAATAAAAGTAAATATGAAATAAGAAGCTAAAGAGGACACATATACCCCCTACAAGCATATAACTAAAGGAAATGAGAATTGCATTGTCATTTCGAAATATTTGAGTAAGGAAGGAAGTTAGTTGTTGAAAGAACGAAAGAAAAAAACTTTTCCAAGAGAGCAAAATGAGTTTCGGGGAGAAATGAACAGTTCACTTCAACTACTGGTTATGATACAAGTAGACACAGTGAAAGTGTCTCGTGTTATATGTCATTTATTTATCTTCAAAATAGATAGACCCTCTCTCTAACAATTCCACTCAACACTTTTTTTCTTCTTGTCGCTGCCGCTGTTTCAGCTCCCACGCAGTCATTTCAACACGACGGCGTCTACGTTAATTAACGAGCTCTCTCTCTCTATCCGTGTCTTCTGAGTCAATTATGAGACTTCTTGTCTATCTACAATGTTAACACTTTTTTCTTTTGTAGTAATTCCACTTCTCCATTCTCCCATTCCTGTGTAGTTTTTGTGACACTTCAACGAACACGTTTATTGGTGTTACTTTGCACGAAATTTGGTTTTGTTCTAGACTCGCTGTATCTCAAGTACACGATATATAAAATGGACAAGACATTTGGTAAATTAAAGAACAGTCTTGATTGCTTCTTTTTTTGTCATTAAAGTGTACGTACACCCATTCGATTTTCTTGTAGGATTTTCCAATTAAATTTAACTTACATGCGCAAATTAACAAAATTAATTGAGTTTACGTGGAAGTACTGCTCCTTTTTACGTTTTAATTTCAAGAAAATTTGTTCTGCAATTACTTTGCAGTCATTGTAATTATACATGTTTAAATTGAGTTTTAAATGTAAAAACGCAATTTGTTTAAATTTGACTCCAATAACTTTATTCGGTAAATACAAAATATTTTTTATTTATGACAACAAAGTAGAATTGCTAAAGGATACAATGAACCAGTATTTATTTGAAATTCTGGTGTTGACAAAGCAACGAAACAAATTCATTTTGATACCCAAGAGAGAAAAGTGATGTTTTGAAATTAATCACCTTTCTAATTGCATTCATATATATTGTTTGTTTGCTTGTATTTCAGTGTGTATTTTATGGAGAAGCTTTTAGCAAGCCAATTTATTTTAGCAATCAGCTTGCTATAATTACAAGTGTCAACTGCACCATTTCACTAGTGACTAAAGCAATAAATAAAAATAGATCAAGTGGAATGCTTTGGTGAAATGTATGGGCTGTTGTTAAAAAGAGCATTGCTTTTGTAAAAACATTTTGTTGTTTTGCTGTTTTCATTGTTAAAAGACAAATGAGAAAAGCAGAGAAAATGATTTATCACAATTACAAACACACATTGGTTCGAAATGTATTTCTAATGGGAATAGAAAATGACCAAAATTATCAAATTTTGCAGATGAACATTGGGAAAAGGATGTCATTGTAGTTGATACAAAAGGCTTTGGGAATAATAGAAATGATATTATATTCAGAAATGTAATTATAGAGTTGAATTCATTTTTCGATTAAAATGGGCTAATTTGATGGTTGAGAATACCAAATGATGTGTTTATGCCAATTCCAACTATAAAACTTTGTTAAATAAATGCTGGATCATAATTTTATTTTAAACGATTCATTACGAATCAACTTTATATATTTAGGTAGGGCTCGAAGGAATACTGATAAATATTCATGCAAAATCGTCATCTTTTTAGAAAAACTTAAAAACTTAAAGACATTTTGAAGCCACACATTAGTGTTTACAAATAATGGAAGAAAAAGATTGTCAATATATCTGTTTGTCAAGCTGAAATATTTGGGCATTAGGGGAAAACTTTTTAATCAACAAATTTAGTATGGTTTAGGATAAATCCCAAGTACGAAAATTTATCAAGGGCCATAATTGCAATGAAAGTTGTTACTACAATGAGTTGTCATTTTAGTTGAATGCATTGAGTTCGTCGTTTTTATGGATCCGATAAAGTTTTTTGGGCAAGCAATGAGTCAAACGATTGAATTGATTTAGAGAAAGCATTAACGAGTTGATATAAACTTTTTGCAGTTACGGTTAATACAACATTAAAAATAATCCTGAGTTATGATAGAATTTGAAATATTTGCAACAAAAGAGTAAGTGCACAAAACAATCATACTTTTAATGATATCAGTAATGATTGCAATATAAAAAATACTAAACGTTGAATGAGGATCTTTTAGATTTACTTTTAGGGCGATATTTAAGGACGACGTTCCATACAGCAACGAATGTAAGGAGTTATATGAATATTTTATGATGGAGATTTAGTTTTAAATTGGTTTGTTACCGCGAGGACGATTCCAGATTTATGTAACGCACGTAAAAATGTCAAGAGGCATCTGCAGAATAATGCTAGTTTAAGAGATATTGGTTTGTATGTTAAACAAATATTGTCAAATAATTTCAGTTTACATCAAATTTTTAATATTGTCAGCATAAAAATCTCATTTATTTCCCTTTATTTTCCCCCAATAACGTTTTTATACAAATTACAACAGTTTTTGAAATATTTACAACTAAATTTACAATTTTGCAAAAATCCCATCCCTTTAATTTATCAAATAAAATTATTGAGTAACTTACAACTTTTCAGTTTATTTTACAATGTACAATTTTTGTCTACAAAATAAGTATACATTCCTGTTGTACAATAGATACACATAATATATGTACATTCGAACCATTCTACTTATATGTTTTGCACATTTATTTCAAACGTATTATTGTTCAGATCATAATAATGCCCTGTTTGATGTTTTTATATTGCCAAATAAAGAATAGATAAGCTGAGCAGAAAAACGGTAATAGGATACTCCAGTTTCAATTGGCCTCCGTGTTGCATAGCTTCTGGAAGGTTACCTGTTCAAGAACACAAAATAATCCTTATTATAAACATATAAATATTTTACAAATATCATTTTTCAATGTGAAATCTAAAATAAGCTTACCGTTCAAAACGTGTACACTAATTTCTTGGGCAATAGCGTTGGATGGAGAGCAACTGTAAATTCCTGAGTCAGATGGTCTTGCTCTTTGAATAAGCAAATAGCTTACGGTCACGTCACCCTTTTCTGTTATTACACTCACACCGCCTCGGGGCGAATCATAATTTATTTCCTAAAAACAAATATATTGATATTATTTTAGAAAAGGTTCACAAATCTTTTTCATTTAAATAATATTATTAGAATTAGATTCAAAATATTGACTAACTTTAGTATTGTGAGTCCACAAAATGTTGGATGGAGGCTCTGGACTATGTTCCACGATACAAGTGAGATTTATTGTGCTTCCACGACTGATATACATTTCTGGAGCTCCCATTATTGTAGTATTTGGCTCTATAGAAATAAAAACATACATTTGAGATCTCTTTTATGTTACTAATTTTAAGTAGCGTATGCCATATTGAAATTATAAGTTCTAAATTGATTACATTTTAGCTTAAATAATAAATACATACGGTAATTAAATATATTCAAAGAATTATATAGTCACTTACGAACAACAATCAGATGAACAAAATGTCCAATTGGTGGAGTCGTACTAATTTGGCATTCATAAATCCCCGAGTCACGTTCCTAGAAACAAAAATAACGCATTGAATTCAAACTGCAAATATGAATAAACAGTTAACCTGGAAGACAAATTCATAAAATATATGGGACAACTTAACAGAATAAGTATCTTGTATACAAAAAAACTTGTGATTTAGAAATGCTACATGATTTATGGGGTATAACCTTTTGTATCCAATGTAAACAAATGATAAAATCACAGCAGTTCGACGACGGGGGAGAATATTCAGAGTGACATGGGAAAATGACAGGTATATTTAGCTCACCTGGGGATATCTAATTTGTAAAGTCCATTCATCCGCGCGAGGTTTATGAACGGCTTGGAAGCGCTGGTCGCTTGTGTACGTATCTCTTCCCACAGTTAACAAATGAATGTCACGATGTCTCACCCAAGAAATCTGAAAAGAAAAAAGTAAACAATATAAAAAACTCACATATATTTTACAATAGAAAAAGCCAAATACGTATATTTTATTTTATATATTTCCAAGCTTATGAATTATAAGGGTGAATACTAGATATAAACAGAAAAATAAATTACCGTTCTATTTCCAGAGTTACGAACACGACAGGTAAGAACCGCTGTTTTTCCAACAAGAGCAGTCACATTTTTCGAATAGTCTTTATCAAAATCGGGACCTGGTGGACTGTAATTGTAACCAGCCATAAAATCGTCATCCTCTTCAGCCGAATTGGTGGAGAGAACTACACAAAAAAATCCAAATAAATCAAGTTTTCAATGATGGTGTTCAAAATTATCAATTGTTTGCTTTTAAATATGGTATCGTTTTTAATGGGCGACTGATTTGGTTAATATTTATTAGAAAAAATGTGCAAAGAAGCTGTCGGTTAGATAAAAAATGAGATACTTTGGAACATAAATCATTATCGAAAAAGTAGACCGTGAATTTTCTTTAACCTTTTGGCTCCCACCCATTTTTAGGTATCGTATTTTTTTATAATAAAAGAGAAAAGTAATATAAGTAGAAATACGGTACTGTTTGCTAACGTAAGTTTTCTACGCTTCTTATATTTTTTCTCTTTGTTTCGAATTTTCTCATTTTTTCCATAAAAATATAATAAGAACGATACATAACGATAATCAAATAGAGAACACGAACAAAAGAGAAAGTATAGTGTGTAGAGAAGCTTTGCGCTTTTTGTCAGTGGAACCAGTTCACAGACTATAACTCTTTTTTTCGAGACATAATGTTCAGTTATTGTGCATCTGGTGGAACGACAAGACAAAAATGAAAAGAAAATGTGTTGTATATTTTTGGGTGCACTGGTAGGGTTAGGTTCTTTTTTGTTTATTGCAGGAGAAATGAGATGATTATGATGACGATCATGATGAAAACGATATAGTGGAACGGTGCACTTGGCGAGAAAAAAGAAGAGAAAGTCAAGTCAGCATGCAATAAGGAACCCAGCTGCTGATACCATGTTTTTTGAGGAAAAAAGGAAATGATTGATGAGCTGAAAATGAAATTTTTTACTATGTTTTCCACGATTTTTTGGAGCTTTGAAGAAAGAATAGTGAATATATTTGGATGATAATGATAATGTGATGATAAAAAATATAAAGATATTGAACGCAAGTAGAACATGTGAAGCAACCCAATTTTTTAAACAAAGGAGTAAAGGATCTTTAAATCAGATCGTATTTGGGAATTTCCTAAAAAAATACAAAAAAATATGAAAGTTGTGTTTTCTAATAAAAGGAGGAACGATCGTGAAAGAAAAACAATAACCTATTGTATAAGTGTGACACCTCTAGATATGATAAGAACCTTGTTAACCATGTAAAGAAACAAAAGGGAAAATATGCTTTTATCTGAAAAGTGACTAGCTAAAAAGAAAAGAAAATCATTGTTTTGTTTTCAACAAAAAATGTTTTTAGACGAAGTATATAAAAGATCTTCTGAAAAAGAGTCTAATGATAGCTAGCAACGGTGTGAAGTAATTTGACATTTGGAAGGCCTTAGTAGAATCAAAGGAGCAGATGAATATATAATTGTATTATAAGTAGAATGTGAGAAAAACAAAAAGAAATGTTCTGAAGATTGAAGGAATGGTTAAAAATGGTAAAAGATATTCGAAGACTCAGGTATTGTATCGACTTACCCCAAAACAAGTATGTTCATAAGCTTACATGGAAAAAGGAGAAAACTATTGGGCAAATAAGAAATTACTTAATATGTGCAAAAACGTAAACAAAACAGAAGAATAAATGTAACCCCGAAAACTGTGCTGAATTCAAGTCGTCTAATGAGTCACAATGATTGGAAGGTAATGTAAAATACAAATAAGTTCGCCTTTAGTTTAAAGAAAGAAATTCCAATTTATGGTGTGGTTTTTTATGCTTTTGTTGTGACGCATTGTTTGTTAAATCACCAAACTTTATGTAGCAAGTAGAAACTCAAACACATGCAAATATATAACTATTAGGACGGACAAATCCTACAACTAAAGCTCATATACTTTTGTTCGGTGAAAGCACCTAAAGTGTAGTTTATTTACTTGAAATGCTTGTGAACGGAAGTAAAAAATCAAAAAGTGTAGAAAAAACAAGCATTTGGCTTGGTGTATGAATTGTGGAAACCCGGCTTTCTCCCAGGAGACAAGTGACTTTTAGCTTGACATTCATTTTACTAATGCACGCACTTTTGTATACTTTTTTAACGGAAAACCTTGATACTTTCATGTAAACTTTCCTGTTTTGATTTTTTCTAACAAACAATCATTCTTTTCTAAATTTTACCGTAAAATACACGCACACGTGTGCATTTTGTAAGGGTTTATGGTGGCAAGTGGTAACAGCTGCCATATGAAAAAACGTACTATGATTAAGCATTGTACTCACGGGACTAAAAATACACAAGATGATCTGTTGCCATTACTAAACGCCTTTTTATAGAAAAATCTTAAAGAAAACTTTCAGAAATCAATGACCTGTTCGAACCCGCGTGTATACAGTTTTAAGCAAGTTTTAAGAGCCTGTCAAACATTTTCCTAAATCCAAAGTGATTTTTTTGAAAAGCACAAAAATCCTGGAAAAAAGTACAGCTCAAAAACCCTCAAGTCATTTCCGGATTTCGGGTTTGTTAAGCGGAAAGTGCGTATACGGAAATTGAAAGTTAGAAAAAAATACACGTGTTGTTGAAAGACGTTTAGAAAAAACATCAATATTTTATACTTATATATTTATACCAAGTAATATTGAATTTTTTTACAAATGGAAAATAGTTAAATGTTTTGAGTGCAGCTGTCATTTACATCGAACAACAATATGCAAACAATTTTGAAGATTTATAGCTTATCCAATGACAGAGTGTGCATAAATCATTTTCACTAGAGGAAAATAGGGGAAAATTTTATGTTGAACATAAAGTAAAAATGATGGCCTTGGTGAACGCAAAGGTGATACATTTTCATTTAAGTTGACATGTGAGAAAGATCAACACAATATTTTATGTAACGTGCGGGGGTGGTAAAGAAAATTTTACTTCCTTTCAAAATCAAGTCAAAATCTTCCCGAGTGGTTTTTCGTGTGGAATATTTATTTTGTGTGAAGTTTGAACCAAGAAACATTTAGTTTCAATTTGTACGCAAAGCGTAATATCAAAAATTGTCATATCACCTAAAAATATCAGAATTTTTTCGTACGACTTCGTACAAAATATCATATTTTTTATGCAGGTACATATATCAATGTATAAATTATTTCAATTCACAACAATAATCAAAAAAAACATTTTACATGTGAATTTTTAGGAACGTTTAAAATTAGTTTATTATAATCATTTACAAAGCTATACAGACGAATTTCTTTTGATAAGCTCGATTTAGAAAATTTCTAACGCAATATGGAAAATTTACAGAATATATTGATGTACCATTCTCTTTGTACATATTAGATTATTATTTCTTTCGTTTGCAAATGATACAGTGATCAATCGCAACAAATCGTAAGCTTTCTCCCACACAAGCCTACTCTTTCATCTTTTTTCCGTATCCAATTTCATTTCAAATCTCGGTTTACTTTTGCACCGAAGATCTGTGAAGAAAAATTGGATACAGAAAAGAATCAAATCGACACACCAAAATCGAAAATATAGCTTTTATACTTGTTACAAAGCAAAACCGAAATAAATCCGAGATTGAGAATAAAGTAAAACCAGTACAAAGAGACCAAAATCCTATTTTATTCTCCAACCTAACACATTTCCAACCATATAAATCCGAACGTCTATTTTTTATTCTCGTTATCTCATATCCAAGTCTATAGAAACAGCTTTACTTATTTCATCTTTGTTTCCGTACGATTTTTTTCTTCTAAAAAATAAATATCGTTTGATGTACTGTGTTATGTAACCGTATCCAAGAAAAAAAATCGTCTGAATCCCTTCCCCTGACAAAGTAAAGTGTGTATTTATACCCAAAAGAATACGAAAAAATCGAAGAAGGCATCAACCCCATTCGAATGTAGTAAAAAGAAAATAATATACACTCGTTTCGTTAGAAAACACTTAAATAGAGAGTTGTAGTCTTAAAGATATATTGAGATAAACATGAAACGAGAGTAGAGACCGTTGAGAGAAAATAACCACTTGGTGTCTAAGACAAAAAACGAAAGTTTGTTTTTCCTCTCTCTTCAGAACGTATCAAGCACAAGTACTGCTGACACTTGTCTCTCGTTTTCTGCAACTGACGATGGGTTGTTTTCTCAGAGACTAGTAGATTTGATATCAAACGTTTATTCTAGAATTGCGTAAATTGGCATTCAACTTGCGTTTACTTTGATATGATGCAGTATAGTACAAGAAATAAAGCAGAAGAAAAGCGTATGGTTTCAAAGGAAGTGAAGCCTTAACAAGTCAATCAAGAAGTGGTTAAAATACAATCGAAAAAATCACATCCTGAGTAACATAGAAGTATTTATACACGTGTCGAGCAAAAGACTGGCGAAAGCTGATATAAAAATTAAACTTACTTTTTCCAAAAATAAAGCAATAAAAGATTTCGAAACTGAAAGAAAAATACACAAATATTTTAGCCATCACAGTAATTGCACTTCTGTTTTAACAAAAGCCTTTCTAATCTGCGATAGCGGAAAAATCATAATGCTGCAGTGATAGAGTATAAATTTTTTAACTTTTTTGTATCTTTTTAAATTTCTCTTTCATATGCTAGAGCAGTCGATGGCCTGCTGAAAAATATAACTAAATGTACTATAACATAGTAAACGAGGAAACCTAAACACAAATGGTTTTTTTGCTTTCTTTAATCCCAATTACATTTCGTTAATAAATTTCAAATTAAGGACAAATTAGTGTTCAAACTTTAATTTCTTAGAGCAATCTGGTCTTATATTTCTTGTTTTACTAAAATAAACGTTTAATTTTCTTGGTCTTGCAATTAGAAAAATTCGGCAGGAAAAGTGATCATAAAAAGGTGAATGGAAACTATTCAAATGTCGGAACGGAATTAAAAACATGCTGAAAGCAACATGAGTAATAATGGAAATGGGAAAGAGCTAACTTAAAAAACTAAAATAAATGACTTTGGAGTATGCTACCTTAACTCTGTTGTTTCCATCTTCAGTAATTATGGTGATTTTTTGTACTGAATATGTTCAAATGTATTATGGCATCCGTAATTTACTAATAGCACCATAAGTGACATACTCGTCGAGAAATAAGCGTTTATTTCGTGCATGGTTTGTATTCAAATTACTTCCGTGAAAGGGGAAGGTCAATAAAAATTCGAATGTAAAAAAGTTCATCCAAGTAATTTAGTTTTATTATATCAAAGGTCGTCGGGTAGAAGGCAAATGATGGAGAAGATAATGGTAGAAAATAAGTAAACCCTTTAGTTTAAATAGTGTATAGTGCGTAACATAAAAGAAAATTTTATTGGTGGAATGCCCTTTGAGTTAAATGTATACACAGCTACATTGCATAAGGTTTTATGATGATGAGTTTTTCATGAACGAGGAAAATGTACCTGTTTGCTTTTATTGTGTAAAAATAAGATGTGATTTTTAATTGGTAGTAATTTTAAGTAGCTTTGAGTTTCTTTGGCTTTATTTCCTTTCATTAAGATTGCCTACATTGAAATAATTTTATTTAAGTTTTTTTAGTTAAAAAGGCAAATGTATGGGTTCGTTTAAATTTCAAACAGGATCTTACATTGCGAAGTCTGGACTTGCAGTAAAAACTAATTTTCATCAACGTAATTTGCTGTTGCACATACCTAAGGCTTCCCTGTTTTCAAATTTAAGTTAATTCATCATACAAACTAGGTTGTATTTTTTAAATGAAATAAGTTATCACTTAAGCTTTGTGTTTAGCCAACATATTGTGAATTGAAGGTCAATATTGGTTTTTATAATGCTTATTAATTAAATATCGACACACAAATATACAAATAAATTTGATTTTCGTTCAAATAAGCTTAAAAATTGTAAAATATTTTTAATAACATTAGCATATAAAGGAGTCAAAATGTAAATGACACCGATAGCGTAAATGTCATGACTAAACGTACGATAAATAATCCTCTATCTTAACGCTGCAGTAGGCCTAAAAATTGGAAGTAAATACATTACATTTGTTGCTAGTAAGAAATACTGACAGTTTTATTCGCAAGAGACACAAAAGTAAAACGAAGATATAATATAACCTTGTGAAAAAATGAAAACAATAAAAAACTTTCTCGGGATTTTATGCTAAATTTACGCCATTTCAAGATAACAGCTTTTAAGAGGCTCATTCTCGAGAATTTACGAGAAAGTAAAATAGGTGCCACTTTCCTATTTAGTGCATTCTTTCTAGTTTACAATCTCTTCTGCTGGTACTCTGGCCCGTCAAATTACGAGCTTCCAGGGAAATAAATCTGTTTCCGAGAGACGAGAAAAGCAGAAAATACAACAACCGTTTTTGGTCTCAATGCTCTTGAGAAACAAAAGAATATATGTAGTTGGCAAAGATTTAAACAGACCTTGGTTTTCCATGATATTTTACGCATACTAGAATACAAATATAAACATTAAACCAACACGAACCAAATTCTGCTGGCGCAAACAATTTTTTAAAATAGTAATCATGAACAGCGAACTATTTAATTTTTTTAAAATAAAAAGTGAGTAGAGTTTGTAATTGAATATTAAAGGCTTTTTTGAATGGCAAAAGCAAAATAAGTTTAATTTCACCAAACGGTGTTTTTGGGGTGCCTTTGACGCCTTTAGTGCTTCAAAATATACAAAAGTAGGTCAAACAACATACCAAAAACTGTAATAATCGTATCATTAAAAGTTTGCCGAACTGTGACACTTTTTATTGTTTATATGTCTCTCAGGACGTCAGTCTTGCATTAAAGCTGTCTTCTTTTCCTCAAACAAGTCTTTAAAATATGAAAATACTTGGCTAAAGTGTATATCCTAATTGTTTATGATTTAGCAAAAATACATATCCAAAATTTCTATTTTCTTCATAATTTCAAAAGAAGGATTTTAAACGACAGTCATGATAAACTAACAATAGCCTGGAAATATTTTTCAAGACTCATTTTAACTAAAACAAAGTTGAAGTAAAAAAGTGATCGTGCACAAAATTTTCATTGAAATATTTTTCTAATATGAAAGTTTTGTCAAAATTACACCTGTTTTACAATTTGACATACATTTTTCCACATATCCATCGAAGGAAAGTCGTTTATCTATCCAAAATAAGAGGACACAAAACATTAATTATTAAAAAACCAAGCATTTCTATTCGCCTTGTCTTACTACGCAATGAATATGTATTGCATTAAGACCTACATTTTTTTCGCTCAGCTTTCATATTTTGTTTCAAAAGTTTCAGGTTAAAGATATCCATTTTAAAGTGTATTTTTCAGCAAATGTTGTGTAAAATCTGGTTAAACTTTCCTTGTTTCTTATTTATCATTACACTTCTGCAATCTTCCACCATTTATCGCGTTTCGTTACGTCTAAAATCATTTATATAGTAATGATTATACATAAAACTTTACAAAATTTAAGTAAAATTGCCGGAATAGATTTACTGATAGGAGTACTCAATCACTCTGACAATCAATCTTTCAAATGTGACATGTTTGTACAGCTGCAAGTTGAACGAAATGAACACTGATTCGAAGAAATGGTTTCAATGGTTTCTAATGAATGATATCAATGGAAAATTACATATTCGGTTTTAATCTTCAATCTTCACATTACAATTCACCTCATTGCAAATTATGAAGAAATATCAAACGACCGACAAACGGAAATTTATGAATGGAATTTAAGTGTTTATTGCTTTATGATGAAATCCCTGCACAAAGCATGAGATCAAAACGGATCATTTAGTGCAGTTGTTAGGCAGATGTCAAATCTAAACACTAATCATTAATGAATGCAGACTGTTCATTCAGAATATTTTGGTACTCTATCGTGCAACGGCAGCTTGCATTCCAGTTATAATTTATGGCGGTTGTTTTTCTTAAAACCCGAACATTTTTTCTTCAAAGTCAAAACGGAGTTTATTTCGCCAAGCTACCAATTGACTATTCACCTCTAAAAACAAACAGGAAATGACGATTGCTATAAAACAATCCTGATTTTATGTCAGTCGTTCATTTTTTCATTGCCGAAATTACCAATGATAGAATATAAATGACTTTCAACGATACAATATGCATGTTTTATGTCGTAGTCAAAATGACCGGAAAAACTTGTCTTTAAAAATCTGGAAGATACGTTTTTCATGTATCGCTTCGGCAAAAGTATGTTACCCGAACAGAATTTGGTATTGAAAAGTTGTGGGAAGTTATTTAATTCAAAAGACCTATTCATAAGAGAACGCTATGACTGCCGGAATTACGCTTGGTTGGTTATTGGGTGTTTGGAAATACCAGGTGCGTTTTCATGAAAGACTTGTACACGACTACCCATACTAGGTATTTCACCTTCATGTTTATCATTCCAAACCGAACAAAGAGTTATAATAGATAAAATGTGTTTAAACAATTTACGTAGAATATATACACAACATGATAAAGCTTGAGGGAATAACATAAAACTAATTGACTAAGATATCTGATTTATATCTATATATATATGTCACTTGTTAAAATTAATAGAATAAGTATCACAAGCTTTTAAATTTTACAAACCTGCATAAAAGAAGAGAAGTAAATGAAATCTTAGATCCATCTTGATTCCTGGTTTCCTTTCCCTTCGATGTTTTGATAGTACAAACTTCCAAAAATCGGTGAAAAGAATTCAGATTGATTTTTTTGTTATCCGTTCAAGTAATAACGAATATAGACAGCACAGTGTAATAGTTGAGATATAAGTACGTTTGTGTTTACTTGTAATATGCTAATCCACACAACAATATCACAAGAGGTTCGTTTTTGAAACACAATGATGAACGTGAGGAATCGAACACTTGATTTACTTCAAAATGGTGGAGAGATTCATCAAATTATAAAGCTTGGATTTATGGATTTTTCAGTTCTGTCATTCCAATAAATTTCCGAAGCACTTTAATTGTAGTGAGGATAGATTGCATTTTATTTTGCTGAATTATACTTCCTGTATCAGATAACTTACATAATATTGCACTTCGTCGTCACTTGAGCACACAAAACTTGTAGCAAAGTTGAAACAAGTGCGTTCAACAAAATATTGAAATTAGTCCACGTCCAAATTGTGTTTATTTTGATGAACAATGCATAGTTGTCTAGTTCAGCTGATCTGTAAGAAAAACAAATGAAACAATTTTTAAACTATATTTTACAACTTTAGAGTTAATTTAAATACATCAGCTATTCTTGATAAGGTTTAAATAATGTATGGAAAATTATAGTTTTCGACGTCAGTACACAATATGCTACATTTTCATGGTTCCACTTGTGTGAATTATGTAAAAAGAATTCCAGAAGATCGAAAAGGCAAAAATAAAAGCACAAGGTAAAGAATTGAAGATTGTCGAAAAGTTATAGGTTATGCTCCCGAGAGACATGAATGACTTGGTTTTGGTTAGCTAATGTACATATTTCCATATTTTTTTGTTCTTTCACTAGTTATTTTGGTTGTTTATTAATATTTTTGTACCACCAGCTGCCACTAAAACCCGCAAAGGATAAAAAATTACTCAAAGGACAACAGCGAATGCATTTTAACTAGAATTGTCAGAAAACTTTCATAGGAGAAACTTTGTATCTCTAAATTTCAAGCGGAAACACTTTTCAGTCCTATCAACCTTTATGCATACCAGCGTAAGTAGGATTTTAGGAAAACGAAGCATGTGTAATATATAAAGTTTTGTTGATTCCGGTTGTCAATAAACGGAAAGTACGTGGAAGCAGAAAAACGAAAATAAATTTTCTTCGGTGTTAAAAAAGGATACATATGTGCATTAAACATCAATACTGCATACATTCATGATTCATGTTGTTGGAAATTAGTAAGTAATGTAAAGTTAAATTCTGACCTCCCCTTTGTTATCGACAATACGTACATACATACTAGAATCTATATTTGTAGGATGAAACTCAAATTACCTGTTCATATTTTCTCAACTAGTTTTTAATAAGAAATTTGGGAGATTTTCATTTAAGTTGGACACTATATTTCCAACATTGCACTTATGTTGAATCTCATGTTGTGACTTAGCTATTAATTTCAAAATTGTTCACTCAAATATAATTTGAGTACAAAATATCAATTTTCACTCCAGACTTTAATAAAAGGTTTACGAATTCCCTTTAAAACGCTTTGAGTGAATTCCATCATCGCATTACTTTTTTCAATTCTAGTAAATCGTATATATTATTACTACATATACATATACGAATACCGAAAGTAAGGCTTATTTAATTTAATATATTTATTAGCAACCAGATACTATTCCATACCATAATACATATACGAAATCGAATATGTTATTATCAGATCACAATATACACTGAAAAAATCTCACATTTTTTATTTATTTCAGATGAGATGTTTTTTCACTATACTAGATTTATTTCTCAATTCAAAAGCGACACAGTGATCCATGGCAGGCTTATTCTTCTTCATCTCTACTTTTCCCGTATATTTCCGATCCAGTAGTTTCGTTTCTTTACACGAATGATCGATTGTCAAAAACAGAAATACAAAAAGAAGGATAACGAGATGAATCAAATCAAATTCAAGTATTACTACTCGTTAGGAAGCCAAAGCCAAGCAAGTCTACAATGGATTAAAAAAAATACAACAATAGTAATGAATACTAGTTTTCTCAATCCAGTAGATTTAAGCTATATAACATATAAACATATAAAAATAAACGCTTGAACAACATCTACGCCTGTTTCCGTAAATGATAGTAGAAATTTGTTAGTTATTTTTAGTTATATCTCGAAATCAATTCGAATGTATCCAGAACTAATTTTGAAAGTTCTCTTTAATAAAACACTGACCAGTCCAGTATTCTATTTCTAAAAGAAAGTAGACGTTAGAAAATCACGACAAGTCTCGACAAGTTAGGTAGCGTGACGAAAGATGTACGACATTTTGATAACTTTAGGTACTTCTCCCAAAAATATAATATCAAAGCCATCAGTATAATTGCACTAAAATTTACTACAACGACGTGCAAAAGCTTCTCAACTCTCGACGGATTTTGTTTCTCTAGAAAAACCACTGTGAATGTGACAAGAGATAATAATAGTGAACTGATATAGATTTCGACACATGTTTTCCCCCTTATTTCTGTTAGCTTTGGCTGCAGCACAAGAAAAACCTTGTCGTAAATTAGAGAAAACTACAAAGCTTTTATCCAACAATAAGTGTAGTACTTCTAAAGAAACTTTTTTCTTTTCCTGCTATGATGGCTGATGGGTTGGACGTTCAACATAAAAATTGAGTACAAGGGCGTGCGTGTGGATAAAAATATCACTTCTTTTCTACTTTTTTTTCATTTTAGCTTTTATTGGTAAAAGCATGCATTCAACTGAACAATGGAAAGTTAGTGGCATAGCATAAGCTTTAGTAACAGAACAGAAGTAGCGGCGTTTATGGAAAGCCATACAGTTTAGCTTTTTTCTGTTTATCTGTCGCCAATTGCATTTCATACGTATCTTTTCAACGTAAAGACAAATTTGTCTGGTTACTTTACTCACTTTCATTTTCCACGTGACATTGATCGTCAAAAAGTGAAAATAATCTTGAAAGTAGAAAAGAAGTAGAAATAAAATAAGTTGGGAGGCTTTAATGGTTTTTGGCTCATCGTCAGAGATTTGTAGAACGTGTAGAATGGAATTGCAGAAAATTACAGGATGTTTTTTGGGGAAAATAGATGATAATCGAAATGGGAAACAGGAAAGATAAAAAAGCCGAATAATATGGTAGAAAAATCTGTGAAAAGCTATTCACGATTTCTTATGAACGTTTGAAGATAGAAAAGTAAGTTTTGTGATATTCGTAACCATTCAGGTTTTGTGTACGTGTTCCTATTTATTTCCGGCTGTAGTAGAAAAGAAAGTGCTAGCATCTATCAAAACTATAATTTAACCGACTATATACTTCCGGAAGAGAAAAATAAAATACAAACGCATCTGTGAATGTTTTGTGTTATTTATAGTATAAATATAAAAACCACTCTCGGAAATAAAAACTTAAGCTTCAAGAATATTTTTTGAATGAATTAAATAAGTGTTTGTCCTTTTTAAACTAAGCTAAACAAAATTTTTTCTTTTTTCAAAATAATTTGACATCCTATTCACGAATATTCTAAAAACTAGTTTTTTGGATAGTGGAATCAATTTCATTTTTATACAACCGCATCTCATATATATTTTATCTACTCAGTGTTTTTTTTTCATTAAAAACGTATATCATGACTTGAATTTGTGGCCTTCAATATATTTAAAACATTTACTCATTTCCTACAAAATTTCAATACAATGAAACATTGTGCTGAATCGAATATATTTTGGGATGTGGTATTTGCTTGCTTTTAAATTCATGTACTTTACAATATGTCATCCGTAGGAACACGATAAATGAGGTTCGATGTAATTTTTGCACTTTAAAACTATTTTCTCGAATGCCAGCAAACGAACTCGAAATAATCTGTAATTTAAATATGTGTGCTTGCTTTCACTGTCAGTAAAACAACTGGAATAAATGATGACGAGTGAAAACGGAAGACTGGAGACTCGGAACGCACTACAAATACGAGAGAAAATTATGGTAAGACAGCAAAAATAACATAGCCAAGAAATCTGTGAAAGGGTTCATTTACTCTTGTACGCTTTACCAAGTTGTGTGAAGCGTACGTACGAAGTAAATTTCACTTGTGATTGGAACGGCATTCAGTACTTTCATCATGTGATGATGTATAGTGAATGATCTCATACGCTTGCTTTCAAGTTGAGTATTGGTAAAAACAAAATATTGAATACTGACTTTTACAGAGATGGTTAAAAATGTTAATACAAAAAAACTGGAAATACGAAAACTAAGAGAGGTGAAGTGTGCTACGTGCTTTACACTTAAGAATATCCAGCACCAAATAACAACCAGAAGAAGAGAAATACAGCGGACTTTCTGCTACAGAGGCAGCATTTTACAATTGACAAAAAATTGTATATGCTATAAAAATGATTAGTAGGAAAGTGCAGAAGTTTTTGTAAATTAACACTTTAATTTGGCAATTTGGTTATACTATCTTGACTGAATTGGCTTTCTTAATTCATTTACGTTTTCTAGAACGTTTTTGTACTTGACAAAATCACACTTTTTCTGTATATATAGGTTTAGATGCAAGTATATTTTATAAGAGCCCAGTAGAACTAATACGATCTCGATTATTGTTTGATGTTTTTTGTGCATATTTTGAAATACATAGTTAGCAACGAACGATGAAAGTGTCCTCATCGTACTGCAAATTTTAGGCAGGCAGGATTTCAAATGCTTGTTATTCATTCCCAAAGATCAGCAACTATGTAAAAAGTTTCCTGCCGGAAAATCGATCCAAGTTTTGAAGGTCTTTCCGTTAAGAAAAAACAAGACGCGTCTCAACTCTGACCAAACTTTACTCTGTATTGCCTTTATGAAAATGCTTCTCTTTTATTTTACAGTCGCTTGGGTATCCTTTGAGGCAAATGGTATCCCAAAATCTTAGATGATCGAATAAAAGAAGTAACCATATAAGTAATTTTACTATCGTTTAAAATTCTTGGCAACTGTATGTTCATATTATGTAGTACTAGATATATCTGTAAATATTTATATAAGACAAAATAAAATTCAAAATACATCCTTATATTTTTACGGACAATTGACTATATTTTGTATTTTTGAGACGGGACAGATTTGAAAAAGGTAAAAATTTATTTTGTTAAGTCCACAAATCTTTTCCGTTTCGAGCAAACATGAATTTAATGTGCATATTTGGTTTATGAGAAGAAAAAAATCTGCATTTAATCAATTCAAATTATATTGAATACGCACTGGTTAATGTGCCAAAAATACTTTTATTCATTTCAGTCCCGTTACACCGTGTCAATTCAGGAGGAGTTTATATTGTAATTAATTTTCCCAGAATAACTGCATGTGTTTTATTCAATTTCGAAACATGAGTTCATAGTTGACATGCTACTAAAGCCAACATGCTGCTTTTAAAAACTTAACACTTTATCAATCCAAAAAAAGACTTCAAATTACATTTCGGTGAATGAAGTGTAAAAGTTATTCTCATTAAAACAATATGTTATTTCAAATGCCAACGACAAAATTCAAAAAAAAAAACACAGAGATAAATATGTTATTTTTATATTTTATTTACAAAGAGAAGTTTTCTAAGATCAATTATAAGCTAAACTCTACTGCCGAAAAGCTAATTATAACTTGTTGTATTTAGGATAGCAAGAAATGCATATGCAATGTAGAACTTTAAAATAAATTTATGCTACTTTATTTTTGACACTGAATAATTGTCATAGTTTTCCTGTAATAATAGCCATCTTGTAAATAAATAGGCCGTGACAAGTAATTTAAATATATTTGTGTTTTAGTCACACTAACCGAAAAATAGCCCATTTCTTAAGGCAAATATAGGTTACATATTGATCAAGATGCAGAACAAATAGTAAATACTTTTGTACACTGCCTAATTTTAGTTTTCATACTAGCATATGTGTATATTTTTAGCTATAATGCCAAAGTCTGTTCCGTGATTGAACTAAAGGTGGAAAAATTCCTATCCCATTTAACTAGTAAAATATTTTATCATATTACCCATTTGTTAGTACTCAAGTATACTTGTATCATTAGTTTTTACTATAGCTACATATATAGGAAAATGTATTTATTTCCTACTAGCTTTCCAGATGACAGGCTTAATTAAACGGATACCTAAAAAGTACTATAAAATATAATGACACCAGAGCTTTGGGCCAGGTAAACCCCCGAACTAATATATCGACGACAAGGTAAGCCTTTAAATTTCCATGGAATTTTCCCACAACCAATTTCCTGTGTCAACCTTGGAAATAATCTCCCCTTGGCATAAAATAAGTGACACTTGTGCAAACTCGTTGATAAAATATTAAATGTCATTTTTGCCACCCACACTTACAAGTCTCTAATCAGATTAACTTTTACCATTGAAGAGGAGCAAATTTAAAATGAAATTTGTTCAAAGATTAGATTGTAGTCATTTGAAAATTTGGAATACGGCTAGAAGCAAAACGAAATCCCTTTAAATAAATGTGTTTGAAGTGAAAGTGACAAGGTGTTCAATGAATTTTGAAGCCAGGAATATTTCGTATCAAATAAACATCACTTCGTTTTATGACACCTCTTTGGTTATTTCCTCCTAATTTCCCTTATGCATATACTTTGGATGGATAATCGAACACATAATCAAGGAAAAGAACCATAAGAGAAACCGATTGTATATACATGTCATGTTTCATTTCCTTTTACACAACAAAAATATTGGAACCATTTAACGAAGTATGTCATCTCCATGTTCTCAAAATGGAACAGAGGAGATGAAACGTCGGGTAAACTAATTTAGTGTTGCTTCACTTGTCTCCTTTGCATGATGACTGTTTTCCTATTCGGATCAGAGTAGAGTGAAATATGTCACATAGCATTTCCTCTTGTTGAAGTACCTAAGCAAAGTTGTGCTGATTTTCTTTTGTTAAGTCGATATTCTGTTTTGTAGGGTTTAGTAGAACTATGTTGACGTGCTAAACTATGAAAATATTACTAATTGTAAGCTTACACGTTGTTAAATTTTTCTTCATTTACTAATTGAAAATTAGTAATTTTATACTTTATAAGACTATAAGATAAAATATTTTTATAAGTGTGCATACATTCTCTTCACCTAAATATCAAAGTAAGCTTTGTGAAAAACCTTACTTACTCTCACTGGTTTTCTCAATATCACTTTCCTTTTATCCTTTCTAGGTCAAACTATTTGGCTTCCGTATGAACTTTATATTGTTAACAAATTTCTACTAGGTTTCAACTACATTATGCATTTTAACCGTTTTGAGTGATAATTTTTAGTCGACCCCAATAATTAAATCCTTTACATTTTCTGGACCTCCTTTTCCTAACAATGTATGTAGTTCAACTATCTCTTTCACTTAATTACCAAGTTCGGTTGCATATTTTTAGGAACAAAGCAAGCTATACAATAAAACCATCCGTACGGGTGCAGTACAATATGTATTATATTCAAATAGTTTTGCCTCTGAATATTGTTGCTGGCAGAATCTGCACCTTTTTTCACACAAAGTAAATACTAAACGTTAAGTTTAGTTGAAAAGCAAAAGCTTTGTATTTTAAGCTATTGTTTTTATTCATACAATGTACACAACAAGTCAGTCCGCAAAATGTGGACGGTCAAAAGCATATTCAAGCTGTCTACTGCAGACTTATACCGCAATGCTGTTTATGATGTAGGAAAATATTTTCTTTGAAATTGGACATTAGTGGTAGACGTAAGTCCACACAAATTTACTTTACGACCAGCGAAGTTATAAGAACATGCCACCATCAATGTTTGAATATGTTTTGGATTGATTTGTTTTGTTAGATAACCTGCTTCCGTCATTTAAAAATATTAGTAAATTTTTGATCATGCTTGAGTTGTGTCAAAATGTTCAACATAAAGTACGATTTGGCGTTTAGTATTTAGTGTGTATTTTCGCGGAAGTTGGAAACAAGTTTATGTAAAACAAAGTTAAAACTGACAAAAAACTGTAAACAAAACAAACTTAAAAACACACTTTTGATCCTTTCCATGACCAGTGAATACATTCACATCTTATAGTTGTCCACCAGAAGTCACATTACTTCTCAAAGACTTTAAACAAACAGAAAATATAGAATAAAATTCAAAACAAATTATTACCAAGAAACTATTCATTTACGTGTCAATCCGAAAATACAACTTATGTTTTCCAAGTTCATAAACAATATGTAATGGAAAACTTTAAACTTGTTTCCAACTATATCAATCAAATTCTTATGTTTAACGACGAAAATGGCTTTCAAACTTGTCTAGAATTTTTTTCTAAAGATCGATCCATACGTTTTCCAAATAAATAGTGTGCCTTTGACAAAAGAAAGTTCAGAAATACAAAAATGATTCAAAGCCCATTTTACTTGTTTTACATGATAATTTGTTTTGCTTAAATCACATTTTATGTGAAGGAACATTCCCTTAAATTAAAATCTTTGTATTCCTTTGTACTCAATTTTTCAACAATTTCGTTTAAACAACCTAAATATAGAGTACAAATTATATAAAAGATAAAAATGGTATACTAAATATATTTATTTTTTTGGTACAGCGGTTTAACCATAAAATACGATCGTATTAAATTTCTAATACAAAAGATCAAAGTTCTTTTTTGATAACGGATCATAAATCATTATCGAGAAAGTAGGCCGTGAATTGTCATATTTTTGCCTGCTGCTTTGTATTTTTTTCTTTCATGAATATAACTTTCAAGAAAATATTGTATTAGAAATAAGTAACTACGAGCTTCGCCTTTTTTCTCAGTGTTTTCATATTTGATAAAGAAAGAAAAAAACGGGAACGTAAGGAACCTTGTCTTGTTATCAGCAAAAACGGTTCACAGACTCTAACTCTGTTTCAGTTATTGTGCATCTGGTAGAACGACAAGAGAAAAACGAAATATATTCAGCTGAGCTTTTTCGGGCTGGTGGGGTTTGGCCCTATTGTTTATTGCAGGAGAAAAAATGATGATTATGATGACGATCATGATGAAACGATATAGCGGAACGGTGCACTTGGCGAGAAAAGTCATGTCAAGTCAGCATGCAATAAGAAACCCAGCTGATACCTTGTTAATAAAAAAGGGAATGATTGATGGGATGAGCATGAAAAAATGTGTTTCGCTTATTTTTTGGACTTTTTAAGAACATGGTATGTTCTACATGGAGAATACTTTTTTTTCTTTTTAAAACATACAGTATCCATGGCAACCAACCAACCATTCAGCGTACAAATTCATCTAAACCTGTGAAAAATAGTGAATCAAGTAATTTTTCTACATTGATTACAAATACAGTTTAACCAAAGTCACGAATAGAAATATTAGAATTGGTCAAATATAACGCATTTGAAAGCTATTTTTATCACCTCATTGTCATCAATTACGAATTCGATACATCATCGATACTCACGAATTTAAAAACCGTGCAGTTGAAATTGTTAGCTTTACTGTCCATTTTACCTAAATTCCTTTTCCAAGTCGCGCATTTGATATATATTTAAATATGGAGCTTGAATTATATTAGACTTATTTATAAGTATTCATTTCAAAATTCATTCAAAATTTCAACAGAGATATCATACGAGAAAGCAATACAGTACGAAAATAATAAGTGATTTTTTTGTTCATTTCAGCTTGAGATGTGTACAATATCTTGTAATGTTATAAATATAGAAAAGTGTGAAAATGTAAGTGACTGAAATGCTATAAATGTCACAAATAAACAACGATAAATAATTCTATGTTTTTGAATACTACAGTCGGCTTAAAAATTGGAAGTAAATATATTACATTAGTTGCTAGTTAGAAGTGCTGACAGGTTTGTTCACAGGGAACACAAAATGTAAATAAAGATATAATACTGCTATCCGAAAAACAAAAGAATAAGACAGCAAAGTACTGAAACAAAAGCTTTCTCGTGAATTTATGCTTAATTTACGCCTTTCAAGATAACAGATTTTACGAGCCCCATTCAAGGAAATTTAGGAGAAAGTAAAAAGGGTGAAGAGGAAAAACTTTCAGTCTGTTCTACTTTCCCATTCAGTACATTCATCGTGCTTTACAATCTCTTCAGTTGGTACTTTTGCCTGTCAAATTACGAGCTTCTCGGGAAATAAATTCATTTCTCGGAGACTACCAAAGCAGAAAATACAACAACCGGTTTACTTCAAATGCTCTTGAGAAAACTGTTGAAAGTTAAATGGATGTCCTTGAAGTAAATTCCAATTCTATGTTTGCTTTTAATGACTTTAAAATATAAAACAGATTGATTGACTTAAAACGTTAACGTAACTTGGATCGATTTTAGAAATGATGTAAATTTTGTGTTTAGGCTTAAATATGATATCATTATAAACATTTTATTTTATTTTAAAGTAGGAACTAATTCAGAATTTTCTGTCTTAAATACCAAACGCAGTTGTTTTATTCAATGTAAAACTCTAAATGATAGATTTTGCTAGCTCAGAGAAATTTGCTAAAAATAAAATTTCAATAGATTATATGAACATAAAACAGAAGGAAATAATGGTACATTGCATCCGGGACGTTTGACAGAGAAAGGAATTCCATCCGCATTTTATTCCCATCCTCCTTGCACACCATTCATCATTTTTTCACATTCCATTTCATTGCCAACAAACGTGGAAACACTACAGCTCAATTTGGTTTGTTGTATTGCTTGTTTGCTGCAATATTTATAAGGTATCATAGAACTGCCTTGGGTAGAATACAAATATTTTTGTACGTACGTTCTTTTTTCCTAGTTTCCAATGAAAGACGCATCTCAGAAACTGAAAGGATCTTTTATTTTTGGGATAGGTTATTTTTTACCTTCGAAATATACATTGGTCCTTCGTAATTGCATAGCCTTTAGCGCTGGAGTTGGAATACAAATCGGTATTGAAAAGATGTGGAAGGTTATTACATTCAAAAGACTTTCCAAAGGAAAATCGTAAGACTTCCGGAATTACACTTGGTTTTTTTTGGTATGAGGTACAGTACACCAAGTGCGTTTGTATATAATACGCATTTTATGTATTCCACCTTCACCTTTCTCAGTTCAAGAAGAGCCAAGAGTAGTAATAAAACGGTTTGGAATTAAATGTAATATATATTTTTCTCCGATGATTTGATGGGTATGCTGGTCTGACTACTGTGTTAAGCTTAGCTATGCATTCAACTAGAGCTTTCACCAGACAGTTTTTGGCAACGGCGTTCCGGAAGCGTTTTATTTGTAAAACTGGAAATTTCCACAAGAAAAGGGTCTGCTTGGGATGACTTTTGTTCACAGCTATCTCCAAACGATAGACGTTTTACGGTTTTTAGAAAAAATGCGTATTTCTTTCTAGACAGTTCGTTTATTGGGAAAACTTAAAGGTAATTTGTAGGCGTGTTTTATCTCCTTGCTAAAAAGGATCCAGTAAGCCACACGTGTTTATAAAAATTTCCATTTATTTGTTATAAACAAACAGATGTTTTAACGAAACAATATGAGATAAAGTTTTGTGAATACCAAGCATGCAAAACGCCCCAAATTAGCATGAAGTTTTCAGGGTGCCTCAAAACGTTTAAAACAAAGCTTCTTTTTCAAGATTAATTTGACCGGCGCCGTGGTTATCTGAAAACAGAGACTGGCTTTTTTAGACTTTAGAGCCATTAATTTTGAATAAAGACTTGAAAGGAAAGGATTGTCTCAAGGACACGTTATGTATATATGAATGTTGTAAAGTAATAATACAACCAGCGTTCCGGCTTGGTATTTACCACGTGGTAAATTTGCTGGTAAATAATGGTAAATAACGCACTGCAAAATGAAGG
>JAQFXM010001110.1:0-36184 GCA_034693345.1 Entomobrya multifasciata | reverse complement strand
ACTTTCAAAAATTATTATTTTTAGGTGTCTATATAGACACCCAGAGTGTCTATATAGACACTTGGGCCTAGACTGCACTACATGATGCATATACAAATAGTCACCTAAATCAATTTCCTGTCATTGCATAGTTGCTATCTTGTTGTACTACTGTGCAGATAATTGCGTGATTTTATACATACATATGAGGAACTGTGTACATTTACACAAGTATTTTTATGGAAGAAATTTAGTGATACTATTATATTCATTCTACAAGATTCCTAACATACTGGTATTCTGTAAATACGCGAAGAAAGTAACGTAAATATTAAAGTGATGTTAATGGTCACGATTTATAGCATCTGCGATGGACGACAAACAATGTTTGACTACTGCGAAGATGTTTAATAAAACGGTGAAGAGGAGGCAGCAATGCAATATACCATCTTTCTAGTCAATAATTACCTGACAAGCATTACCAATGATGAATGAGAAACTGAAGTCGTTACTTCAATGCAATGTACATTTTTTCTCTCATACCAATTAATAGAGTTTGATGCTTGATAATATAAAAGCTGAGTAAAAAATGAACTTTCGTGAATAAGTTGATATAACAAGTAGGTTATATAAAGAATTTGCAGATCTATTTATAAACATTTTGGAATCAATATTCTCTTCACCTGACACGCTTGATTGACAACAATGCTGAAGATACCGATGAATCGATATTACAAGAGATTAATCTATCGTAAGACAGCTATAATGCAGGATACGCATGAAAACCCAAAATCAAACGTAGTAGTAGAGGTAGTAAATACAATGGTAATCTAGAGGTACCTGTCAAAGGTAAAAAGTTACTTTGATTTTGAGATAATGCAACAAAATCGCAAGATCAGAGTATAAAAGTGTAGTTGGACATTTACAAGTAAAAACAATCTTCTTGTCGTGTCCTTTTGCGGTTTCCACTTGACTTGAGACCAGAGATTTTTCTGTGGTTCACAGAAAAAATCTTCTCTCTTGTCATGAAGTTGCTGGCGAATATCAAGCATGCATTATGCATTACATCACGGTGCGATGTATGTATACAGGGAAAAGCCATGTCATGATGATATAACATAATATAGGAAACCTGTATATATATTGTAGAAAAGAATCAGCACATGTAATATATTCAATGTAATCAGAAAACAGATTACGTGGGAGGAGTGCATATGTACCGACTATCATAAATCTTCGTTTATAAATATCTCAAATGATACTTTAGCCATGAATATATTAAATGAATTCAATCTGATCTGCCTGCGCTACTTTCTGTCTGTACATTTTCTTTTGAAACTTGTTACAAAAAAATTCTAAGGATTCAAGAATGTTTCGTTAACAAACACGCCAAAGGAGTTGCAAATTTAACGAACCAAAGATCTTGATTACAACAGCCATAAAAAGGAGAGAAATTGAATTACATGATGTTACATCTAGAAAACATATTATTACAGGCGCTTCCTTACCAAAGAATCATTGCATTCATAACTACAACTGGAGATGATCAGCTTCCCACCACATCCGTCAGAACAGTCACCAACCGCATCTGTAATCAATTCGGCCATGGAAGACGTGCAATTGATCCGATTAGGTAAACAGGACATTGGCTCCTTATTCCGACCTGACGAAAACACGTCCTTTGACGTGAAAATAGCCGCATTTGCGATAGTAGCTGAGTCTGCGGCACTGAACAAACTTGATGTGGCATTAATAGTAGTACTGTTGTCACTATCGTCGCACCAGGTAAGTCTATCAGAAAATTTGTATGGAACTGCTGGAGGAACGAAAAGGATTAGGGGATAAAGGAGACCACCAAGGAGAAGACATATCCATAATACCTGCAAAAGAAAGAAAAGAATAGTTAGGTATATACATTTTACCCTGTAAATTTAATGTAAGGGTATCATCTTTTATAAGTAGTATAGCATATGTACGATATTATGTGTGTAGTGACGGGTATGAACATAAAATATGTGACAGAGTGAGATAAATGTTTTTATTATTTTGTTGAAGGAAATGCACAGAATTTATATTCTGAGGTTAGCTGTTAGCTCTTTGCTGACATTTTATGTTGCATGCCTTGTGTGTCCCAATTTGGCTCACTGATCACTGATTTGATGAAAAAACGCCGTGTGTGTGTTTATGTTGGTTGTCGGCTTTCTTGAAAATGGAGAAGATCACTAGCTTCTGCTGACAAGAGCATATTATTCTTTTTTCACGCCGCGGTTCTATATGTTTGTTTATTGAGGTATACTTAATGTGATCTATTAAAAAGGCGACAACCGTAATAGCGACGAGGACACTTTATTACTGTTGTAAATACGCATGTTCGTTCACCAAACACAGGATGAAAGCTAATATATTATATGAAACTTTATCGGTGAACAGAAAACATCAACACGAATTTTTTGTCACTGTTTCAAATTTACACATGTTCATGAAAGAATGCGGCAGGATGTAAAATTTTGTTGATGAGCTTGTGTACATTTTTGAGAATGAACAAAATTGTTACTATTTAAACAGGAGCATTGGTCAGTGCGTGTATATTATGTGTCCATTCGCCTTGCATTTTTAAGGAACAAAGGATTTCTGGTCGAAATGATTGAAGAGTATAATTTTTCATTTTAATGTTCTTAATGGGTTCAATTTCTCAATACTTCCTTGCAACAATAATACCAATGACTCTCCTGCAATTCATCAAAACATTGTATATAATATAACTTGCATGTAGTTTGTAGACTTCAAAACAATATATGTACCTATTTGTAATTGTAACTGCTTGGGAACTTGGAAATAAAGTATGAATTTAAGAGAGATTGATTGTTGTAAAACCACATTTGCACATTTTTGCTTTCCAGTTGCCAACATTTTTAAAAGATTTATTACTAAAAGTCTGACATAAAGAGACTCAGTAACAATTTTTTTAATGCTAAACGTTTGGTATGAACTATGGATATGGATAGCAAGTTTCTGAAATACTAAAAAAACGTGAGCATATATATAATTTGCTACTACGTCTCAGTCATTGTCATCCTTTTATTTATTTTTTTGCAGTCTAGTTGCTTGCAAATATTGAGCAATCAATTATAATCATATTTATTCTCTTTGACCAACATTTCATTAGTCTACTTCAAACAAAATGAAATAATTTCATTACATATAAAACTATATATTATTCTGCGTCCCGATAAAGTGCACGGCCCCAGAAACAATGCAATTTCGCCTGTCGTACATGTCAGATTCTAGATAGTATCGAATAAAAGAATTCCTTGTTGTACACTTGTACATTATTATTATCAGGGAGCAAGTCTTTTTTTTCATGAGTATATTTTTCGGTTACAAAAATAAGCATACAAAAAAAACCAGCACTCCACAATTCATAGCAAACTGATTTATGGATGACGATGTGTTATTCGGAGCAGTAAATCTACTAACCTGATTGAGTCCACATTCAAAACAGTGTCTGTAAAACAATGAGTGTTGTTATTTGCCGTCACATTAATGTATAAATTTGTGTACTATATAGTACATTCCCTGCGAGTGAGTTTCATTTGAAAATATTCTATTCAGCATCTGCTTTTTCAATGTTTGAATCAGGAATAATTCATAGACAAGGAATACGTAAACCTATGTAAACTTTTAAAAAATATATGTAATTTTGGGGAAGGCGAAATTGTTTCTATCGACAAAATTCTATGCTTTTTAAATGGGAGCAGGTTGCTAACCAAGTTGTTATGAAGACGAACTCCATGTATTTAAATGGAGCTCAATTGAGCATATGTAGATAACATTGTTTACGATATCCTTATTCTTATGGATTCCTGGTTTGAATAGAAAAATTACCCTATCCTTTATCCGTTCCAATTTTTTTGCAACCATAAAAACTACCAAGTTACATAGCCAGTCAGCATCACAATTTCATCTGCGGCTTGTAGCTCGGAGTGTTAAAGCGGGGATGGTGAGTGTCTATTTGGCGTGGAGAGAACGTTGTGCCTTGTATACGAATTTCAAGATTAAATCGTTGATAATGTCACTTTTTTCATGGAGTATGTGTTGCAGGATAACAAATGGATTCTTTGTATCAAAAGGATATTTTATTTATCATATCCCCTCAAGCCATAACTTCACCTTTTTTTATAGTATATACATTTTCATTTTACATATATACTAGTATACTTGTTCTCGCGTACAACAAATTATTCTATGGGAATTTTTTCGGGTTTCTACTCTTCCTTTTTTAAGCATTTCAGATGATCAGGTCGATTTTATTGTACATTCATTTCAATATTTTATTCCTAAATTTTCATATTAATATGACAGAGTACATTGTAAAATTGTAATGTATCTTAAGTTTTTGGAGAATGAAGAATTTTTTTTACAAAACGCAAGATCCAAGGGCAGAGTTAGATCATCTATCGCTTTTATGTGGCCGTTTGAAAGATAAAATCTTCAGATGCTCATGGTTTTTTAAACTTTAGCTATATAAAGTCAGTGTTGCAGCAGGTAGTAAACGAGTACTTCCATCATGATCATGATGATGATGGTTATATCCAGCTTAGGTTCCATACTATACTGCATGGCCATAGATTTCATGTATAACAAAGTATATTATTTTATGGAATAGCAATACGATGTATTCATGTATGAGAAAATTTATAACGACTTTATTTTATTAATACATAGCTACTGTGCTGTACAGTTGAGTCAACTTTGAAAGAGGGCTACCATTCAAACAGACTCAGCAAGAGCTACAAGAAAAAAGTTTGAAATGAAGAGATAGATCGGTTCCCTGTAACTAAGTCAAGAAACAGGAACAAGGAACTCTGCGGAGAAAAAGTTTGTTACAACTGGAAATACTAGAGTTGTCAAAATTTCTTTTCTGTGTCGGTGGTAATACTTACAATGTTATATATTATACATATAGCTTCTTATAGAAAACACATAATACTCCTATTAGAGTATTGTTACTTGCAACACAACTTCTCTCTTTCTCCCTTGCCTTTGAATGAATCTTCTCATATTTAAAACAGCTTGCTATGTGATTTCCATTTCTCCCTTGATAGATGAAATGAGAAAGAGTAAGAAATTCATCTTTTGAGCACAAATGATCATCAAAAGTAATGTTATCCTCGTTCTGGGATATAGAGACCAGACGTGCCATTCGTCCTCAGCAGGGTATCAGTTTCCCCCGGGTGAGCGATATTTATACTTCTCAGTGACTACGCTTAAACATGGCACTCATGCATGATTTGTATGTATTCTAAATCTTCTTGACTCCTCAGACTGCTGCTTGTAATGAAATTACACATTCTGCTCCAAGGAGAATGAGAAAAGATGCCATAGTGCGTAGCACACTTGTTATTATTTACTCAGCAATCCAATCTTTGCTGCTATTGTAAAAAGAGGGAAAGGACCAGAACTTAGAAGAGGATTGCAAGGCTTCATTTTATGAAGGAAGTAAAATAAGGAAAAAAAAGAAAAGAAGCTTAAATAAGATCTTCTCTTTGTAAGAAGAGATAACCAAGTACAGGGATTCCATAGACGAGGTCACATCATCATATAGCAAACACTTCCATATTAATTTATATTATTTATAGAAATTTCAAGCTTTTTACCCATTGGCACTACACAATGATGGAATGAATCAGTCGGGGTTTTTTTCTTCCTGCCTTTTAAAGAGACCATCTGCCGTTATTACACGATGCACCGTGTAAATTATTTTTTGATAAAGTAACTTATATGTCATCTTAAGTAAATTCTTACTACTACTGTTCAATAAATGATTACGTTATGGGTTCGATGGAATGTTCTTTGATATATGAGACATGCCAGTGCCTACTTTCAAAAATGAAAGGAGCAGAAAACTCGCTGGTTTTAAACAAAAAAGCTTTTGATTCGTGGGAACGTGTTCAGTGAATGATCAATCAATAAATTTAAGTCAAAAGTATTTCTCCCGTCTTGGATTTGTTCCACATAGATTTCTTTTGAAGAAGTGCTCTCTATTTCTAATAAAATATTAAATGATATACACATCAAATGTATATTACAATACCCATTCTAGAAAATTGCTGTATAATAAACATGGTAAACCTTTTGACGGGCATAAACGTAAATAAGGCGGAATGTATTTAAAAGTCATTTAGCACTATTCATAATAAAATCAACATTACGCAACTAATAAAACCTGTTTTTTAAATTGTAGTAATATCCCTTCAATTGAATTACTAGTACAGGTGAGCGAGAGAAAACGAAGAGCTAGTGTACCTAGTATTTATTTTTTATTGAACAAATAAATACTTGTTGTTCATTCGTTTAATTCTTACACTTAAGCCGACATTAATGAGAGGGGCTTAGCGTTTCGATTTCTTGAATAGCTATAAACTTAAAATTAATCTCTTCTGTGCATCGTGTTTACAAACTAAAGTCTTTAGGAAAAGATCAGACTCACGCAATCCAGGGTGCCAAAATATTGTAATCACAATAGACAAAATTTAATCTACAGACGATGTATCTAGAAGCTCTACGGGTTATTGGAGGCGTCAAATTACATGTTTAAGAAGTTCCAAGAAAGTACCTTTATTGAATTACCACTCAACTTAGCGTCCGATTAAAAGCACTAAAAGCAAATCGATATCTTTCTCCCTGTTATCCCGGTTCAGTTAATAATGTGAGACACGACTTGTTCCCTAATACTATCACAGGCACAAAAGAGCTCCAATGCCAATTTCATGCAGTCATATAAGCAGGTTGGAAAACCGGTAGTCACACCTTTACAGGTACGCCACCACCTTGTCACTTTGTCACACCAAACGCTTACATGCATAAATCCATGCTTTTATAAAAGGGGTACTGAGAAGTGTTGTCAGTTTTAGTATGCTGAGATGCAGACCCGATCATAAATATGTGTAGATTCGTATACTTTGAAAATATTTTGAAACATCATTTTATACATCAATCATCATTTTCTTCAAGATGTACATACCAAGATTTGCACCAGATAACGAATAATGAAACTTGACACCACAATGCGAAATACATATTTCAGTAAATGCTTAGCTTAAAATGGAAAATTTTCAGTGGAGATAACTAAAAAAGCAGTACTCACTTTTATTTTAAAATGGTGAATGTAAAGCAGAGATTTTCGATGGATATATTTGTGTAAAAATATACTCAGCAAAGGATGAACTGAGCTGTCACAGAGGAGTTTTTTCTTTGGACAGGAGAAATGGCATAAGTGACAGTTGTTAATGGAGCAAGAAAAAAGCATCCTCAATAGATCACCCATTCACGACACCACATTTCAACCCGCAGCTCTTATAACCCTTCTTTCCACAGAGTGACATTACAGTGGTAATAGATATTACATTAGTTGACACGTACATTACAGGCTTAAATTGAGTTGTGCAAAGTACAATAAGCTAAAAATAACACGATAATCGTACACCGAGCTGTACTGGACACACGCGTAATACGTAATTTAAGTTGAGCTTGCAAGTTAGTACATGAGACATGAACTGCCAAAATCAGCAGAAAATTCACAACTTTCTCCATGCTTATTTTTAAGCGGTAGCTAAAAAAATTTATGCATGCTACTTTCACCGCTGCTACAGGAGAGAATGTTAAAAATATAGTTGTCCCTAGTCTGGTTTGGTCAAGAACCTGCGAGAAAGCATGTTACCATTACAAGCTTCAAACCTTAGGAACGACAACGACACACATTTTGTAAATGTGCTTCCATCGCAATACTTCTTGAAAAAGCGTTGCAGTGTGTACAAATGTGCTAAAGTGCACAGTACACGACAGTAAAGAAACGGAAAACATGACAGGATATGTAATGTGTGTATGTCCTCTGTGTAAAAAAATACGTAGGTTTACACTTTCGTTAACTGTTAGTATATTTTGTACAAGGCTTATAGTTAGCATGGTCTTTGATGTTTTCATCCATAAAATAAGAGATAAAGCACGGAATCAACACTTGCCTTTTTCGGTTGAGCAGACTTGTCAGAGCTAAGTCCGAAAATGATTGGAGTGGCTAGGGAGAGTAGAGATGAGATCCCGTAAATCAAAAGTGTTTCCTTCTCCGAGAATCGTGATGAGACTTGGGTGTGATTCAACCAAGTGCAGATGACTCCAACTCCTACAAAATTATAAGAAAGATATAAAGAAACAATATAAATACATGCTTGATCTTTGACAATGTGGACATAATAGAATTCGGATTTCCAACATTATTTCAGTTTGCGATATAGTTACACACGTGGTTTGTGTGGTAAATACATTACGGCAATAAAATTTTCTAAAAACTACGATAAAAGCAGTAAAGCAGAACAATAAGCAATAACTTGTCTTTATAAAGCAATCTTGTCGTGGTGTTATTAACATACGGAAAAAAGTAGTAAAGTGAACAGAGCTGCAGTTATTTTCTCAAAAGAAAAACTCTTTTCTGAAAAAAACTGTCAACCACAAAGTTATAGTAAAGAGTTCAACTTAAAAAATGGGTGGACATGAGAACCGCAGTCAATTTGGCTATTGTGAAAGAGCATTTCAATGGTGCGTTGACGCTTGTCCCGTTATACATATATTATGATTTTATGATGGAAGGCGAATTTCTAAAGAAAGTACATAGAGTACAAGTACATACTTGACGTAACTGCTTAGATAGTGGGCGGAAAAGGAACACACGACCGAGATGCTAGACGAGACGTCAAATAAAAGTTGTTTACTTGTCTCTTTCTATTTATCTCTGTGGGAAATAAAAGGGTATAAATTTGTTTGGTCCTCAGAGAAAATGCAGTTATGGGTGGGTTCAGATTTGTGTCTAACGATACGTGCATATTGTTGACAGAGATTTTTTTTAGCAAGTTCTGTCACCAATGTTGGGTTGAACCTTTTTTATTTCAATGCAATGATATTTTTCTATAGACGATGTAACACTGAAAGTGATGATGATCTATCTCGTCTTCTCATAAAAAGGAAAACTAAACTAAAAAATGGCACAATAGTTGATGGTTGATGTGATTGAAGTGGGCTTGAGGTGCTGACCCTTTTTACCACTGATGATGAAAGATGCAGCGTAGACGACCTTAGCAAACACCACTTAACCTCGGGAGAGATTTTAAAAAAATCGATTTGCACTCCATATAGAAATACGGTGTAAATAAACTTAAATGTTAAAATAAAGAACTGAGCTGAGCTTGAAACGCAAGCAAGCAATAAGGAAAAGCAAAAATTCATCTACCGTGAAAAATTTATATGAAAAATCTTTAAATTATTAGATTTTCTCCCTCTCTCTTTGTATCTTTATGTGTGCGTATTCATACCCAGAACATAGACAAATACATAACTTTTTACTCACACGAGATTCGTGTACACAATTTTAAAACGATGGTTGTAACAAGGAATGATTTATGAAACCACAATATTGCCGTCCCGTCTGGTTCAAGTATTGAATAAATGTGGAATCACTAAAAATTACAACTGCAGATTCTGCACATTTTCAATTCATTGGATGCGGTAATATTTCGTGTTAGCTTGTTCGTATGCTAAGTTTTTGGATATGTACGCTTAATAGTGAAAAAATGGCTGAAGTTTTCAAGAAGAACATTAAAGGATGACTTATGGAGAAAAAGTAGCAAGCACAGTTCGCTGTGCCAACTGCTTCGCTTAGGGGTGTAGTTTTTAAATATATCAAGAAAATGCTGCAAACATGATAGTAGTCAGACTTTTGTACATTATTTACATTTTAATTCTTTATTGGCCGGATTTTCTCCGTATCCAGTTTCTTTATCTTAGTTAATATCTTTTATGAGGTTTTATCCTTAATCTGTAATGTACAGAAATATTTATGCTGTTTTGCTAGTATAATGAAATGAATGCAGTTTATCCATCCATATTCAGAATCCTGACAACTTTCATCTATTTCGTATTTCGCCGTTTTGTCTTTCACTTATCATTTAGTATATCTGAAACGTTATACTTTACTTACATAATCCATAGCGCAGCTATAAAACATCAAGTTTAATCTACCAAATTACAAAGATTATAGTTATCGTTCAAAAGAATTTGTATGATAAGTAAAGATTTTGACAAAAACTGTCGAACGTTGTTCATATAGTAGCTCTACAGATAGCTTTTATTTATGACATCTGACACTCGCATGACGAAAGATTTTTGAACTTTGCAAACTGCCTATTTTCCCTTAAGCAAATCCTAACAGAAACCCACTTAGTTCTTATATTACTTATTTCCTTTTAGCTTAGTTTATTTTGCAATGACTTTATTCTTTTTGTTCATTTGAATTGCAAAGAGAAATCTATATTCTATGTTCCTGGCACATCCCATTTACAGAAAAGGTCAGAAGCATCATGCAAAGTCACGTTAAAAAGGAAGAACTGATTGCATCATCTCATCACATCACAATGCTGTGTCCCCAATTTTAGCCTAACACGTATGAAATGTAAAGGTGAATTCCCATCCATGCTCATTTAACAAGCCAACTCAAACCCATGTTTTTGTGTGCCGAAGAAATAACGACATGCAACATATTTAGCCCATTATCACATTCTCGCTAAATGCTTCCCCAGGGGTGATCAGTATAGCCTTCGTAAGTATATTATATTATAAAGAAAGAGTAATTTACATAAACCTCTTTTTCTTTTTATGTTCTCTAACTAACTGACAGAAAGTGCCGACCAAAAAGTATCACGTAAAATGCAAGAAATAGAGATGTACAAGAAAGGCCCAAAAACACCATCTGCAAATATCTGTTCTCTCTTGTTGGGTTCCTTTTCTTATTCTTTTACTATTTTACACTTACATCACATATCATAATATTTTAAAAGCAATAGATATAGCACTTGTTCTTGCCACTCTTCATTAAATTCATCAGTACATCATCATCATCATCAAGTCCTTTCTAAATTACATGGGGCTCCTTTACCATATTACCCAGTGTGCAGACAGTCATTTACTTGGTTTTTTGTTAGAGATGTTAAATATTTTACTACCGTAGTAATTTCAAGTTAAACCCATTTTGAATATATTTATGGAATTTAGGCACACATGAACAAAGATAATACGACCACTACTTGGTGAAATATAAATGCACTCTTTACGAAAATAAACGAAAAGAAAAAACGAGAAGATAAACGAGAAAATTGCGGAGTTTACAAGTGGACGATATTCATTTTGGTTGACCAAGGAAAAGAGTAGACAGCAATTTTCTTCCACATCTAGAGAAAAATTTGACGTAGTAAAAGATGCAGTTAAACCTAAAATATGTGTAGATAAAGGAGCCACAATAACATTCATTACATAGTTATTTAACCAGGCATACATTCATATATACATATTAACTAACGTAATTATAACGTAAGTACACGTTGGTTTATGCCCCTCTCGTGATGAGGTTTGCCTCTCTCCGCAATTTACGCGTAAATAAATGTAATAATAATACCTAATCTTGACAGACATTGGACATGGACAACGAATAACAATATACCTAACCGCCATAGGCTCAAAAAGAGCACAAAAAATGAAGCAGTTGTAATTTAGCTTAGTTAGTTAGTCAAAAAGAACACACGATGACGACTTCGCTTCAAGGAGTAAATTTCATTCTTCTCTTTCTGTTTTTCGTATTATACGACGACATTCTATGCGAAAGATAACATCACCCATCTCAATCCCCCTCAACATTGTTTTCATTCTTGTTGGAAATGTGCTGACTTTCAACGTAGTACTTGCACCCTATCCAAAAAACATACATTTTTATATTTCTTTGTGGCATGCATTAAATGCATGTTTTCGTTTTTTGTTGAGAAATTTCAAATTCTCACTGCAACTTGTCTGCACTGCAAAGTCGCATCGTCGTCGTCAGCAAAATATACATAAGAGAAAAAAATGTTTCTCTCCCTTTTCTCACCAGTGCAATTTGTAAGAAAGAGAAACTACATTATTCTGATTAAATAACAACCTAACATCAGACGAAGGCGTTTTTTAGATACTACTACTCCCACATATCATACACACATACTTTTCTTAATACTGCAATAATTTACTCAACGAAAAATATTTCCCGTTAACTATAGGTCTTTCCTTGATATTCAGATTTGCCAACGTTTGTTACACACGTCTCATATATGCTTTAAGTTTAGTAGTATGTTTTCTCATACGATGTTATATACTTCCCTAATTGCATCATTTCCGAAAAACTCGAGCGAGTTCCGTCCGTTGTCCTTTGTACATGAATTGTAAGACACTGTGATATTAAATTGAATAGGTACGTCCGCAGTCACAAAGTGCGACAAAGAACTTATAGAAATTTGTACCTAGTATAAGTATTGTTGTATATATCCATGTGCCTATGAAGTATAGACTTTGTTTTGCAAAAAAAGACCGGCTTTTTTATGAAAGATGTCTTTTATGCCTCATGGTTGATGATGCCTATCTCTTTTACTTTGTTGTTTTTCTGCAGTCGTTCGTAGTCCTTCCAGTATTACAAATGAATTCAATATAGTAGTAGTTTTATTTTCTCATTTTTTGGAACGTATTATTCTCAGCAAGTTTCTTATTTACAATTTTATTTTATTTTCAATGTAACAACTCATTGCAAAGAAAAAAATCCACAGGTAGGTATGTGCACTTATAAGATCAGTTTTGAATGGCTCCTTTCTTATTTTTACCAATGGCAGCCGACGCGACGATGACGATATGCGATGCAATAAAATTTCAAACAGCAACAATTTCGGATATAAAAGGCATACAATGGCATGTTTCATTATGCTGATGACGACGACGATTGAGATGATGAGAAAATGGATAGGAGAGTGATAGTAGGAAAGAGGAAACAAGACTTCCAAAAAAGTGTTAGAATGGAACAAAAGTACCTTCGACTTTACACGCTCAAGTGAAGTTTACAATAATATTATTGTGCATGTACTTATGTATATATTATAAGAATACTTACTGATGCTCCTCCTACACATGTCCTGTTGTACAACAAAAAGTTGCACAGCAAAATTGAATTGAATTCTGTGAAAGAAAGAAAAGAGCAAGAAAACTGGCGCATTTTATATACACATTACTCTCTCAACAAAATGTGGACTCTTTTTGCCTGCTGTACTTTTGCTTTTGATGATACTTTGGTGCAAACTATTAAATCCTTGGCAGGGACAGGGACTTTCACTACAAGTACAACGGCTGGTAAAAGTATCATGTACCACTGCTGCTACCAAGAAAAGAAAGAGAAATGATGCAATACGATACCAGCTCCTTTTATCGGTCTTGCTGTCTTGAAGTCTTGTATAATAGCAAGCGAAAAACTATGTGGAAAAGTGGGAAACTGCTGGGCCAAAAAATACAAGCAGTCTAGAAGATTCAAAGGACAAAACGTAAACATTTTATAGATCGAAAGAGTTTATGTAAAGGAAGATCTCGAAAACTAAAGTATGAAGAGAGGGGTGATTCAATTAGTATGTCACACCCCCCAGGGGGGAGGGGGGTATCTACCCAAACGTGACACATTGTGACATAGGGGGGAGGGGGGTCGAGTTTTTTTGTGACAGTCACGTTTACTTGTAACAAATCGTGCTTATGTTTAAAGTCATCTATAAGCTTTTATAGCTCAAAGTTATCAATACTCTCCGTACGTACGTATAAACATACAAAAAGACAGTCATTACACGAAAACATTCAATGCCTCAGTCTTACATTACCCTTCATGCTTTCCAGGTTTAGTCACTAAACCTTGAAATGTGGATAAAAGCAAGCAGCGCTGCTTGGATGTTTTCACGCAATCGACAAAAATAAAAATGTTTGTTGCAAAAAAACAAATTAAAAATGACGGACCAAAACTCATTATTGTGGAATAATTTACGCAAGTTTTACAGTGAAGCCAATCGTCAAAAAAATCATGGTCAAGTCGATATTGAGGCTGGTGTCATTTGGAAGCGACTTAAAAAAAGCCCTGACTTTCCTCAAAATGTCCACGGAACAATTTTGGAGCTAAAACAGAAGGCAGCCGAAAAACTAGGAAAACTGGATACTTACTGGGTAAACTAAACAAAATTCATAAAAGTTAGATATTTAATAATTTTACTATAATCTTGTGTTTTGTATTCTACATTGTTGCTACTTTATATTTTAGGCCAAGGTTCCAAGAAAGCAAGAGATTGCTGCCGTACCAAAGACGCCAACCCCAGGGACAGTACCAACCATCATCATCGGCGCCGATGAAACCCTACCTAAACCGAATGAAGCACCATCTAGGGAATATCCCACACCTGCTGAAGATAAATTGAATAAAGAAATTTTGGACTTGAGCCAGGACGTTGTTCATTTAATAGCAAAGAGGGATGCTGGCCTTTCAACGGAGGGTCAGCTAAAGGACTTGGAAAGAAAACAGAAAGCATTAAAAGAAAAGCAAACTGCACTGAAGTTTTTACGTAATAACCGAGAAAGGCAACGGCGTAAGCGAGAGTCCGACAGAAAAGTATACCAAGAGAATCCAGATGTGGCCAAAATATTCAAAAGGAGGAGTGGAATTGGACGGCCAAGTATAGTACAAGATCAACCGGACCTACTCAAGGCAATCGTGGACATTGCTTCGCATGGAGCCGCAGCAGACGACCGGCGCCGGTCGGAGACCTTAAGGTCAATAAAAACGTTAGATGAGCTGACTTCTGAGCTCAACTCTCAGGGTTTTAAGGTATAAATTATTGCAAGCCCATTTAATTGTAATTAAATGTTTGTTAAATGTTTGAAAGTATGCACATCAAAAATTTCATTTTTGTTGTAGTTGTCGCGTAGTGCAGTCTATTTACACCTACTTCCAAGGAAGAGCAACACGACAGAAGGGAAACGACACGTCAATACTGTACCGGTTAGGCTAAAACGGGCTTTCAATGATGCACATCGAAGCCATGTTGATACTCAATTCTGTGTTGCGACCATTCGTTATCTCGAACAATTGGCTTCAATTCTAGGCCCGAATCAAGTTTTGTTTATAAGCCAAGATGACAAGGTACGAACCGTTACACATCATTTGCGAACTCTCATGTTACCTGCTAATTAACAATGAGCGCTCATTGATTTTTGTTGATAGGCCAGAGTACCGATTGGATTGACTGCAGCTAACAAGCAGGCTCCATTGTTAATGCATGTGGACTATCGAGTGATTTTGCCAGATCACGACTGGGTGGTGGCGGAAAGGCATAAACTGATACCATCAGTTTATGGAATCATGGGGATAAAACCGAAGTTGATCGGAAAACCGGAAGCAGTGACGTACAGTGGCCCCACATTCATTTCTATTCGGAGTGGGAAGCATTGCAGTAGCACAGCAGCTTCACATGGTCGTGATTTTGACTGTCTTGTTGCCGACGAAACCTTTTTTGATTCTACGAGAAATGATAACGGCGATATTAAACCAGTTGTGATTTTAGTAGTTGACGGAGGTCCGGATGAGAATCCCAGGTTAACTTATTATTTTTAAATAATTTAAATTTTAAAAACGGAACTCAAATAATTTAAAATAAATTAATCGGCGCCGATTATTTTTTCAGGTATGAAAAAGTCGTGAATGAAGCCATTGTCACCTTCAAAAGACACAATCTGGATGCAATCTTCGTTGCTACAAACGCACCGGGAAGAAGTGCTTACAACAGAGTTGAACGACGCATGGCACCCTTAAGTCGGGAGTTGTGTGGTCTTATCTTGGACCACGAACACTTTGGTTCGCATTTAGATCAGAGAGGGCGAACTACGGATGATGAATTGGAGAAGAGGAACTTTGAGCATGCAGGAAAAACGCTTGCAGAAGTTTGGTCGTCTGTAGTTATCGATGGAAATCCCACGAAAGCATCATATGTCTCGCCAGAAGAAAGTGAACGTATTGGAGGGGAAACTGTAACACCAGAATGGAGAGCATGTCATGTTAGGGAAAGCCATTATTTCTTGCAGGTAATTTAGTTTTTAGTCAGCGCTGACTATATATCCTTTTATTGTGTTGTGAGATGTAAAATATTTTTTAAAATTCAGATTGTGAAGTGTGAAGACCAGAGCTGCTGTTCACCAATGAGAGGTCATTATCTTAAGGTTGTTCCTCGGTTCCTTCCGGCTCCGCTTTGTATTAATCAAGATTCCTTGGATGCTAGTGATAATTTGGATGCATCAAATGAATTTGCAACGTTACTTTTGCGGCTGAGGATAAATGATGTTCAGTTCCGGAATGGTACCTGTGGAGAAGTACCGTATGACATTTCCTGTCCTTCAGTAAAAGAACTCATTAAATCTCGAACATGTCCAAATTGTGGGCTCTACTTTGCTTCTGTGAAAAGTGTTAAAAGTCACAAGAAGTGTTGTCAAGTTGGACATTCAGCGCTGAATGAGGGAACCTTTGGACAGCCAATTCTAAACCAACGGCGTATTAATAGACCAGTTCGTGTAGCCGCTCGTCGACAGCAAGAACTTATGGTGATTTGGTCATCAAGACTCAACGACAGGCACGCTGACTGGTTTGATGAAGACGAACTTGCCAATATTGAAGTCGAGGATGAAACTTTAAACGGTGAAACTGAAAATGCTGGTGTTATAAATATTAGCACACATTTGAACGTTCCCTGGGAGGCTGACAACTGAATTTTATGTGATTAATCGCTTTAAAGTTGTTTATCTGATTCTAATTAATTTCTATATTAAATTTTATATGAATTTGTTAAAAATATCATTCATGCTAATAAACGAAGTTGAAGAACACAATTCATGTGGCAAGTCAGCGCTGACTTTTTTCACAATAATGTGTGACGTGACATAGGGGGGAGGGGGGTCTGGAAAAATTGTGACACTTTGTGACATGGGGGAGAGGGGGGTCCAAAAAATGGCATTTTTAGCGTTACGTACTAATTGAATCACCCCAGAGATCTCGATCTCGCACATCTCACACAACTATGTAAGGAAGGAAAATGAATGTGCTCAGTACACACATAAGTAAGAGATCAGGTCCACTGGTTGCAAAATACACAATTGCAATAACGTCTAATAACAAAAAATATCTTAAGTTCCTTCTTGTTCATCTTGTCGTACTTTTTATTCTTCCGGTCCATAAAACATCCCTACACTACCACTGCACTGGAAAATGTTGTAATAACGATCGTGGTAGTAGTCAAGTTGTAGCACTGGCATTTGTGCGGAATGGCAGTACTTTTCAAGGAATAATGCATACAAATACATGCTCTTTATGTACATTTTCTTTCGCCTGTAGGCATGAATGATAAAATATCGGGTGTTTTTTACTCTACAGAATATCCCTGAGCTTATATAAGGACGGTTCTTGTTAAGTTCTTGTTTTCTTTTAGTATAAATTCGATATGTGCTACTTGTAACTTGACGATGAACAGTCGTCTTGCAATCCACCGTAATCCTTAAAAATGTTTTTATGTCAGTGACCATAAAATCATCAGAAATAGTGGTAGCGAGAGACACAAGGCATACGAAAGGGTCATGAACTATGAAGGCACATACCAAACATGCCAAGTTTTGTTTGAATAGGATTTCATGGAGGATACATTCGCTTTTCGGGTGGATGAAAACTCACGGACGAAATATGTGTTAATATTGCTTACATTTGCCAGAAGAATTTTTTCGCTATTTCCTGATGATATACATGGCCACTTTTATACAAATAATTGTGTAAGACCAACGGAGGAGGGGAGGAGTAGTTGAGTCTGGTAGTATGTATACTTGCATTTCAATGGTATCAGTATTACAGAAAGTGAATAAAAGTTGTCTGGTGAAGAAGGGGTGGTGGTGGTCATTGCATACAAATACAGTAACTGATTCATTACAGCGATCAGAAAAGTTGAAATGAGAAGACAAGAAAAGTTACTTACCAAAGAAGAGCGTCGTCTTAAGTACATAATAATGGCACATGGATCTCAGCCAGAAAGAGAAACAACTCCATGAATGAATGAATGTGAATGTAGGTACTTTTTTATAGACATCATGAAATATATTCCTTTCCAGTTAGCGACATTTGTATAGAAACTTATCAGAAGTGCTCTGAAACTTTTTCAGCCTTCAGCTATTATAAATACGAAGAGGAAGTGACACTGAATGCTAGACGATGCAATTCAATGCATTTCACTTCTCCCCAACTTGGTTTTGTCCAATAAATTAATGAAGTCGTTAAGTTTCTGGCTGGAAGGAAAGGAAAATAGACAACGTGTGGAGAAGACAGTTCTAAAAGACATTGCGTTGCGGTCAATCCTCTCCTTTCCAATTCACTTATGTTCCTTTCCTACTGTAAAAGAACTGGAGATTCGGTACATTCAACATTCTTCTACAAACTATCCAGAAAGATGTTTATATTTTAATACCTACGCACGGCAGGCAATATTCCAAGTAGAAACATTCATGGCAAGTGGTTAAGGAGAAAATCATTGCTGCACTATTATTAGTACAAACGTTTTCTATTGTTCCTGGTAATATTGTAAATGTCGCCTCTTCTTTCATGAAGCGCAAGCAAGGTAAAAAAACGCTGTTCATAAATTTTAGTGCGTATGCGTACAGTGACTGTTTAAACGTCTTCGGCACGCGGGGCGCAATGTTTTTATACAGCTTATACACAGTCACGTGACTTTCATGTGTTATAAGTTCAGAAAAAGGTAGAGACGCGGGTGCCGAACAGGTTTAAACAGTCACTGTATGCATTATGTACACAATGGAAACATGAATGAGACCAGTCTGGCATAAAATCATTTGTGAAATGGTGGAGAAATGACATAAATAATGATACAGCATACGCATTTAACAGGCTACTAAAAATGAAAGAGAAAGCTAACCAAAATTGTAGCAGTAAGTTCGTTTTTAGAATAAATCTTCCACATCAAGAAATGATTGCTGTATTGTTCAGCGTAGATTTTCATATTCTCTACATTATACATTTACGTGTGTATGTTTAGTCAGCGATTGTTCTCTTACAGGAAGGATGATGAGATGAGAGCAGATCCCGTTTAAGCTATAACTCATTCACACAGGATGCTTTGCATATTATTTTGAATAGTCAGCGTAAAACGCTCCATGAGCAAAGGAAACAAAATGGAAATTTAGTTCGATGCGCGGTGATATTTACGACTGCCTTTTTTTAAATACAGTCTGTGTGTATACTGCATGGAATTTTAAATGAATTTTTTTTACAGCTTTTGGTTGTGCAAAAATTTGTATTTTTTATTGACGATACCCTACGAAAACGAATTTCAAGTAGGAGGATGAAGAGTTTATGAAAGTTGCAAACTAAAAAGGGTGGATTTACAGACAAGAAAACAGTATGGTATATATGGGATGGGGTATCGTGTTTTAGAGTTGTAGAAATTTTACTTCACCCTTCCGTAAAATTGATATTTGGTTGGTTGTAAGTTGTAAATAAGCAAAATTGTTTTTTGCGTAGTACTTCTTCATAGTTAAGATATGTATATGTATGTATGGATTATTATCCCCACTGACAGGTTGTAATAGTCTGATTGCCTCAAATTTTGGACCATTGTGGTGGCGACAGTGAGATAATAAACTTCGTTAACAGTTTGCACACATAAAACTTTTAAAACGAGAGCAAGGGAAGGGAGAGTTAAACGTTTGGGTTTGTTCTCGCCAAGCAAGCGCCGATGCTCAAAATCATCAAAGGATTCTTCAACTCTAATAATTGTTATTTACTCCTTTACAAATACAAGTACATTTTTACAGAGAGCCATAAACGTAATTGAACCGGAGTCATTTGAAATTTTATTTGATGCAAAGAACCGGCGAATTTCTATTGTTTCTTTTCTTTGTAATGATAGAGTATGAATGCTGGAAAAAAGGCAATTTCACTACTTGAATTTGTTGGTGTAAAATGAAATGTACAGCGTAGCGTACAGCCAGAGTAACCTTATTTTGGACGAATGAATTCCTAATTACGAACACAAACAAGCAATTGTCTGATTTTAAAAAGAATAGTAAGATGTTTTGTATTTGTTTTGCTAAAATGGCATCATAGCAAAAGATATAGGAAGAGTGATCTTTTTTCAAACAATGACGTACTAAAAATCCACTACATGGACACACACATGTGGTACAACTTCTAGTTCATTTGAAGACAATGAGATCTTAAATCTTCGGTTATCTCTCCCATTCTATTTTGATCTTATAATCATCAAAGATTGTTTACTCCTAAGAATGCTAAATATGTTCATGTACATATGTACATGCTTTGCATTTTGCATCACATCAGAAAATTCACTATATGCTTTACTTACAGCTTACTTACATTTTATAGTTTACTTATCCTATCACTTTGCTGCACGTACAGCGGACTTTCTCTGCGTAAAACAACATAAAGTATTCATGACTTTCAACTCTCTTCGTGCTGTTTTTCTATTTATATATAATTCATTTATCTTTAACTAACCAACATTTGCTAGAGACATTAATCATCATCATCACACTCTTTGAAAGCAAAACCAAAGTTACATAATTCCGCACAGCAAACCAGCCGTCTATCGGGAACGAAAAGTAGCTTCGCGGTGGTCGTGTGTAGAAGTAAAAACACATTTTCTTACATGGAATTCCCAGAGGTCCAAAGCAGTCACTCATTTTGAGTAAACATTCAGTATTCAGAGAAATCTAAAATAAGATACCTATATTATATATACGTAAAGCTGCATACCTACAAAAACAATAACACACACACACACTCACGCCACTGCCATCCATCCAACTTTGCAATTCTTACTTTCTTTGTTTAACTTATTTAGTGCGGAACCTGTGTGCGGTGGTGGTGGTGGCTAAAGCAGAAGCAATACTTTTTGCTTGAGTTACAACCTTCGAAGTAGTTGGTCGTTGGTCTGGTATAGAGTAAATCGGAATTGCTGCTAAACATTTGTATGATTTTTTTTGTGGAACAGCCAAAAAGGAACCACAGTATGTACACAAACAACATTGCAATCCAAATGACTGACTACTGTATTGTGTGGCAATGGTTGTGCGTTTGTTAACGCTTTTGTTTGCTTATTATTCAGCGTCTGTAGTTTTTGTAAAGTGTGTTTGTGTGTGGCGGCGGAGGATATATAGGGATTTCAGTTTTGCATGTTGTAAGATTGTTGTATATCGCTTTGAGGCTCATTCACTCCTTTGGATACCACCACATACCACGATACCACCATCATCATCATTAGCAATCGCTTATGTCAACTTTGAAATATACGTACACCATCGCATCGTGGCCAAACCTCCTCCTACATGACTCCATATGTGTAGGTATGTTTTGTACAAACCTCAGAAAAAATTCTGAACAACAACCTGGCAAAATCCTGCAAGAATTTCGAGTGTGTTTTTCGATAAATACTGCGCTAGTACTTATACATATCGTTAGTTACAGGTTGGTTTTACTTTATTACGCGTATACAATGCAAACCAAAGTACACACTAACAAATTATAGTGAGTTTTAGTAAAAGTTAGTTGGTATGCAGAAGTTGCTAAAGATTGGAGATAAACATGGTTCACATAATATTTTTCCCCGAGATGTATTATGTATGCAGTTTATCTTGACGTGTACCACCAATTTTTACCATACAGACTCGTAAATATAAATATTTCCAAATACTTCCACGTGCACAGTACACAAAAACCTGCAGGATAACATCTTGTGTTACCCACATACCATTGGTCCACGCACACACGCATACTAAACAAAATCGGATTTTTATTATCTATATTAGGATTCAAAATGCGTTTCCGATTCACTAGAAAAATGAATGTATTGATTCTAATTTATAGTACAATGTTTATCGACAAAATCAAACTCCAACCTACAAAGAAGTGAATACTTTCGTATTTGAAAGAATTTGTACTTTCATCTTCCAATTTATTACAGCGTAGTCGTAAAATTTTTATCGGAGACCTTTCAACACTCATCCTGGACTTTTTCAAGTTGTTACGATGTACATAATATTAAATTCTGGATTGCTCAAACCAGCACACTCACGCGTAAATGTTAAACATATTGAACATCTCTATCATCATCATGTATCATACTTGGAACAACCAAAACAACGTAATAAAACGAAAAGGAAAGTAAACAACAAAGTTATATGGCAAAAAACGACGATGATGGATCAGTCATGAAATTTGAAATTAAAAGATCATAGTACAAAGCAATTGTATTATTGTTCAATATTGTTCATAGGCTCTGTATACTATGTAATATATATAATGTACACGGCTGGTAAAAACTGATAAGAAGTTAATCTACCATTGTAAATATCCTTTGTTATACTTTTCCCGGTAAACCGAATGCTAATTATAAATTGACATTATATTTTCATCATATTATCATTATCATTTTGGACAGCTCACGTATGAAGTACATTCAACTAAATTTAGTTACAAAACGACAAACTAGCCATGAATTTTGAAGAACGAAAATGACAATGCACAAAACAGACATTTCATCTAGCAAATAATCTCTTTGGCAGTGTTTTGTTATTGGCTATTGTTAAAGCAATACGCATGTTATAAGCTATAAAAACAATATTATGCATCTATATTTTGTATAAAACTTGCGTTAATATAGAGTGTTCTTATTCTTATATCATTCTAATATAATTAATATCATGTACGATAATGATGCATATACTCTACACGCGTTCTCTTAAATAAACGAAACTGGAGATGACGAGGATGATGATGAGATTTTCTATTATTGAAGGATGATGTGCAAATGAGTCTTTTTTCACCTGGCTGAATTGAATTGATCGATGCGTTTGATGCTCCTCACTCCTCATCATCGTCTCTCTTCATTTTAACAATTCGACTCAAGTCGACACACAGTGAGAATGAGAACGAGTGAACAACCTGCTTGGTAAACACTTTCATCGTAAATTGTATTCTTTTGAAAATCGTCCTCATCATTGTCAGTTTTCACTGGCACATACGCTATCAAAAAGAACCATATGAGATAGCTAGTTTGTAAAGATTTTACAACACCTTTTTATACACTAGTGTATAATTTATGTTGCTTTACCTTCCGATATACACCTGAACACATGTGCGTATGCATGTATATTATTAATTTCATATGATCAAAAAGTATCTATCACTTAAATTACTACGTATTTTCACTACGACTCAATTTTACACTACCCATTTCATTTCCATTCAGCCAAGACACAACAGACAGGCATGTCACGTCAAGCATTCGATTCGGCTTGTCCAGTCATCATCATCTCCGTTCACAGCCAACATAGAATGAAAAACTACTCACACATCTGCGTATTCTAGATGTACTGATGATACCAGTGTTGAAAATAACGAGAAACGCAACTGACTAGTACATAGACGTGCCTTTAGATATTCTTTCATCTCTTAGCCATTGAAATTATTTCTTAATCCTCATATCATTCCTGCACGACTGACATTGGAATGTTTGCTTTTCAAATGCTTCGCTTTTTCATTACACTTTTCGTATAAAATATCCAACTTTTTGTATTCTGTATAAAATTATAACAATCATGTATCATGCTAGTTAGCTTGTCAGTACGAAAAACTATTCTTCAGCTTTTTTGGTGTCATCCTCTTCTGGCTCTTCTATTGCTTTAAAATATATTGACAATGGGCTGTCTCATTCAATAACAAAAGGAATCCAACTTTTCAAAGTGAGTAGCATCTGCAGTGATCGAATCATCTATGTTGTATCTGAATACTTCACTATTTTGATAACTATACAGATACAAATTTATTTACAGTCCACGGTACAACTTGGGATGCCCATTTTTTGTCAGTAATTTAGTGCTAATATCTGTAACGAATTCTTTTCATGATCACCGTTTCATTACTAGTTTACTATTCATATTTGCGTGCATACGTTTTCCAACAAAAAAGTGCGTGGAGGATACAGACAATATTTTCACAGCAGCGCAAAATACTTTTTCTGTCAAAAAACAACACAATTGAATTGCATATCATTCTTGGAGGTAAGCATTTTACCATGCTTATTTGCACGGCTGTTTATCTGACAATGAACTTTTCAGTTTTTGTCAGTCACTTTCAGATACATTCTGCTTTTGTTATTGCACAATGCACGTTTTCGTTTATAAATCGCAGCTATATAGCAAGTCTCTTTTTTGGCTGGTGCATTACCGTGAAGATTTGACTGTAATGATGATGCTATTTTGCTGATCAAAAGCCAAGTCATTCAAGTCAATGGCAAAGAGAGCCAAACTACCAGACGAACAATGAACGAGAATTTGGCTCTGTTAAACCCGAAGCCAAAAATTTGTCTACACAAATTTGATAGTTTTGTTGTGTGCATATCGTTGATATCGTAATAATATTCCATCATAATATATTTGGGAAATATTTTTTCGTTGATTCATATATCTACGAAGAAAAAATCTAAATGTGCGTATTTGTGGTGAAATAAAAATGTATTGTTTACTTCTATCACCGAACCAAACCACCATTACAACATCTTATGCTGAAGAAAAAGGGAGAGAAAAAGATATAACCATACACGGAAGCATTTCACTCCACAAAAATGAATAACTGAAATATTATACTCTGCACTCTTGTGTCGTTGTCCTGTGAGAGAGTGCAGTGGGATGTGAAGTGCTTCTTTTATTGCTTTACTTTTTTATTTTTTTATTTTTCAAAAAGAGAAATTTTTCCGGGAGAAAATTAATCCTCCAAGCCAGAAACTTTTTGGAAACATTCCAAACAAGGATAAGGAGGAGGAGGACGATGAGAAAGAAAGGCAGAAAAGTCATAAGTTTCTTTTCCTTCAGTACATAAAAGGAGATGAAATTGTGTAGATACAGAAAACAAATAACATCAAACTTCATTTTTCAAAATGCTTCGTGTTTCGTATGAGTATTATTACGCATAAAAGAAAATGAAGAAATTACTTGGAAAAAAATATAAAAATCATTTTTTTGTTAACATCTTTTTTCGACCACCACGAGTCCCGATTTCACAGTACAACTACAAAGTGCAAAGATAAGAAAAATCTTTAAAAAGCAGAGGATGGTCTCACAAGTCGTCATCTTTAGCAAAATTACTTACGTAATGCAATATTTTTTTGGCTTTGCTTACTCACTAATTTAAAAGAAAATAAATTTTCAGTAAGCACCAAACACCAATAAACTTTAAGAAAAACAAGACAGCCATTCTTGATAAAACTAATACATAAATAATCTTGGGATAAGCAATTGTGTAAACTAAAATTACACGATACGCATACTGATCTGGTGAGGACGATGAGATGATGCGATGACGAGACAACTATATGAACTCATGAAACTTGTCTACAGCCAACATTCTTAGTAAGTTTGTTTATCTCTGCGACTTTCCTTCCTTCATCCGAGGCATACCGACATCATGACAGCAAAGACAAATTGCTTGCAAACATTGCATGCTTAAAAAGCAATATTTACTAGGTATTGCATTGCGTTAATAATCAAGCTTTAGTATAAGCCAACTTGATGAAGTTAACTTGAGAGTGCTAAAAGCATTACTAAGAGTTAAACACTTACCACTTAAATTATACCTTGATTTCATCACATTTTAAATGCATAGGTTTTTTGATAGTCAAGTACTTTTTAAATAATTTTCTTTATTATTATTGAATATTTTACAGGTAAGTATTAATGATTCTTACCTCCATAAAAGATAAAGAGGAGTGCCTTGAGAGCTACCAGATTTCCATTTATGCAATTTGAATTTTTGCATGACTTTTTGTTTGCATTCCTCCTATTCTCCTCTTCAATTGCTCTAGGTAAGTGCTGGTGTGATTGAAACGTTGGACTGGTGGGGAACTCATCGTCATCAGCAGATGAGACACCAGAATGTGAGCCTACATCATCATCTTCATGGTGGTGGTGCAGATGATGATGATGATGTGGATGGTGGTGGTGATGGGGATGATGATGATGGTGCGGATGGTGGTGGTGGTGAGGATGATGAAAATGTTGATGCTGCATTTGCACTGGCCTTTGCTGTTGATCATCACGACTACGACTAATAGGAGTAGAAGTGGTAACCGTTCCTTCAGTCGAACTGCCCATTTTGGTTGATTACAATCACGAGGATCAAATAATAAATAGCGATGTATAAAATATGTATGAACTTTTTTTACGAAGAAGAGAGATAATTTTTTATATTCTGTTTATTTGCAATACTGTGTATAGGAAAAAACAGCACGACAAACATAGAAGGCACACACAGCGAGAAAAAATGAATTGAACTGCCGCTGCTCGCTTTATAAAAAATTTCAATATATTTACAACAGGCAGTTTATTGTAGTAATTTCCTTGGGTTTCTTGTGTTCGTCAAAATCATAAAATAATCACGGCACTACGCACATTCTTCATTTAGACACGTATGCAAACAAGTATTCATCATATATATCCTAATTTCAAAATAAGATATTGATAAAGAAAAAGTCAAAACAAATATTAAATTCGTAAACTTTTTATCGTTTGCTCTTGTGCATTTTTTCTTACTACTAAAAAGCACAACAACTTGTTTTCTGCATCAACTCAAAAGTTCTTTTCTTCTGAGCATCTTCGATTGCCCCTTTAATTTATGGTGACAAGTATTGTGGCTGCATTTCCATTAGAATAGTTGTTTTCATAACACTTGTAATTTTCACTTGAACATTTGAACAGGAACACAATTGAAAGTCAGAGAGATGAAGATTGAATCACTGACTGATGATAAAAATCAAAATGTAAATAGACCAACAAGTAATAAAAATCATGTAGCGCAGAATCGAAAATGTGTAAGATATTATTATGTTATATGATGATAAGATAAGGCATTCTTTAAATCTAACAGATAATACTGTTTAACTGTAATAATAACAATACAAAAGTGATTGGGAAAACAATAAAACGTGCTCCCAAAAGAGATTATATTTCTGTTTCAATTTTTTTCTATTAGATATGTACGCATGTAAATATAATATGTTTTTGTAAAACAAAATCTGTAACTCTAAAAAGATTGCATATGCACACATCTTTTTCTGCTGTGTATGTAATTTAATATTCACTACTTATAGTAATCTTCTGTAATGAAACTCACGATTTCATGAAACTGAACACTTTTTGTTTCAATAATCCAAATCAAACCTGATGATTATCCTGCCTACTTCATAGAGATCTTGCTATGCAAAACAATTTATTTTAATCTTCATCTATTTCATGTTGAAGGACAAAACGGTAAGCACGACAGTTAAAATTTAATTTTAATTTCTTAAATATTTCTCATCCATATTTGTGCATAGTTTATAACATTTATCCAGCAAACCAAACCAACAACCGGATTTGGAAAATGTTAATATTTTTTGTACATTCACAATTTAGAGCTGGATATGATGGCGATGATGTGTATGCTATGCTGTTCTATTGTACATTTGATAATAATCATTACGATGATCATATCCTGTCAATCCTATTATTTCTCTTTTTACCAGCTACCTCCCAAACATAAAATTTAACATAAAAGACAACGACTCTCCTTAGTGCTTGCCTAGTAAGTTCATTAACATTGAATACAAAAAAAGACAACATCGTTTTCGGCTTTGGTCTACCTCTACAAAAATGTGTCTCTAGACGATTATTACACTTTATATGCTCGTGTAACATTATTGTTATGATAATATGAACAAGAGACAGCAGAGATAACAATTTTATTCTTCTCAGCTTCTTCAATTTTCCCGTAACTATTATTCTCCTCCTGGCTCTGGCGTACAATGAGAAGCGCTTTGTGCTTTCGTCGTGAGCTTCAATTTTTACCAAATGATCGAGGATGGTACACAGTGATGAAGTATACCGAATTTATAATTCATTGTGCATCCTCGTTAGTAATTATAAAGATAATAAACTCATTTTTCAGGGATTTGACAGCCCCCATTCAACCATGTAGCACATTAAGCCGTATGGACTCGGTACTCGCGGTACTACACTACAATGCTTATACAATATATCATGCACTGTAGGTAGTAAAAGGGAACCACCACGATACATATATTAAATCATTTTTTTGTTCCACTTGCATAAAAATTGCTTCTAGGTCTCCGAGACCGAGAGAGTTTTCGTTTTCATATTGTAAATGACAGTGTTGTCGGTAACGCACAGAAGCATCAACACATCAGCACCACTGACGTAAAGATTTCTTGGGGCATATATGGATTCACATAGCTCAAGAAGTGGGCGGAATGGTTGTTGAAACCGCAACTGAGAAGGTTTTGCTTTAGCCTTAAAATTAATATGTCATATTTTTTGCATAAAAATTTGTAATAATCGTATCAGCAGAAGGTCTTCTATTTCTGTCTGACCTAAATCATTGAGCCCTGAAACATTAATTGGTTTTGCAAAATCGTATTTCATACCCACACATATGTGTACTTTTACTTTGGTAGAAATCTGTAGAAAACATGTACGTACAGTTGTGTGTATGTTGCTGAAACTGGGGTCTCTTTCTTGAGCTCAATCTAAGCTCCCATTCCTCTCCAATTTTCCAAGTAATTTTCACAGAAACCACTCATTAAGACTTTAGATAATTACAGTTTATCGTATCAAAATCCACAGCCGCACGCTAATGTAATAGAAGAGGAGTGTACACGAGCAGAGCATTGTAAACAAGTTCACTTGTTCAAAGCAGCCAAGAAAAGACTTGGGTTGCTCTGGAATGTGATGTGATACAAATAATATGGATACCTTCGTGGCTAAGTTTGTGCGTACAAGAAGAAAAGAAAAGATTACCTGTCAGTTTAATTTCAAGAGATAGGTCTGGTTGGTAACTGGTAACCACTTAAATTATCTTTGAGCAGAGTTTCGTACAAACGTGAATGTCTTTTATTTATTTGCTGCTTCGGAAATGACATGACTTCTCCAACACTTTAAACTCATCTAATATTATATATTACACCGCCGCCTTGCAGTCTTGCAGCTATTTGTGAAAGTAAAAGGTGCAGGAATGAAGTTCTTTTTGAACATGTAGTAATTAAGTTGTGACGATGAGAGATCTTGATAACTACTTTTCTTTCCTTATCTTGTCGAGGAAAGTTTCGTTAATATCTGAGAAGTGTCTATGTAAAACTACTAAACTTTTCAAAAAATGTATTATTATTATTTTAGCTGAATGCTACTACACTATTTCATTTACAAAGTATATAGTAATTTGAGCCGAAAAAAACTAGCTAGATCATAATCATAAGGATGAGATGTTTAGGGCATAAAAAAGCACAGGTATGCTAAAATGTTGTGGCTGTTGTAAAAAATGGCCGTAACATTTATATTACACGCACATTAATGTTCGTGTTTGCTAGTTTTGCTGAATTTTTATTGACAAGAGGAATGCTTCAATGCTACAAAAATGCTGAGAAAACAAGCAGTAATCGCATTTTTGCTGGATACACATTTACCATCATACCAAAAACCTTACAGCTTTTTTGCGTTCAGTGTTCAGCCTCTTTGGATAATGACGTTTCCTATTTTGTTTTTTATAAGATCAAGTATACTCCCAAAACTCCTGCCATGCCATACTGGTTAGCGCAAACTATACCATGTTACTTTTTTGTTTTGACAAATATGAAAGTAGTATAAACCTAGTAAAACTGTCGAAGTGTACACTTCTGGTGTGGAATTTTTATTATATTTTTGTCTCACTTCTTTTTTTTCTTCGCACTATTCCCTGATAACCTGACTGTTGAAATTTCTGTTTACTGGAATAATATGGAGGAAATGGAAATCAATAGGAAAAAAACTGAAACTGAAACCAAAAGAAATCTCTTAAGATGATGCTATGTTTTTGCTACTTACTCAAGTTGAATGAATATTAGTATTCTACTCCAGGAAATCTTAATACGAAGAAGAAAAAAATGCTGTTGCTGTTTTTCCAGTATGCTTGCAACATCTCTTTTTTTATACAAACATTCGTTTTTTGCTGAATTTGTTTATGCCATCATTGAATAAAAAGAGTACACATAGCATAGCATGATGAGAGGGAGTCTCGATCCCGATGGGGTTTTGTGATATGATATAACTCATCTCATCAGAAAAGAGTTTTTTCTTGTTCTTTCTCTTGCCACTACTGTTGTAATGTACACGATACTTCTTATTACTATGTATTTATTATGTCTCTCACTTCTATCTGTATTTTTTGCTGGTCTTTTGTCCTTCTCTCTTCTGGATGCATAAAAGCATATCTGTAAATATTTACGTAGGCATACAAAAGGCAGTGGCTCAAAAAAACTATGCATGTTTGTGTTGCTGCCGCTGGAAATGGTGTGGTGTATATGAAGTGTGTTGTCAATTCTGAGAGAGAATCAAGCTTTAAAAAATGATAGCAATATATGTAGGTTGTGTGTAAACTACTCTTCTGAAATATTTCATTCGTTTTCTTTCATAATTCAGTTGAAGGTGTGCACATGCAAATTTTTCAATGTGAATACTACTGTACAAAACTGTCTGGAGTGTAGGAGTTATAATAGTGGCTGTTTGTAATTTTAAATTGGGGCTTGTGTTCGTTATTCAATTTTGATAAAGGATCCTGGTACAACTAGTAAAGAATCTTCCTCTATCATCAAATTACATAATCCAAAAAAGGTAAAACTGCAATGCATACCAACTTTAAATTATATACCATATCTTCACGTTTTGAGCATCTTCCCTTTTCGTCTACTCTATTTTTCTCTCAAAAAGTTATGTTCAGACTTGTTTTTAATTCCATACAACTGTCTCACACATGCATTGCAGTGTTTTCCTCCAGGAGCAAATTCATTAAAAACATGTCTCGAATGTGTAATGAAAAAAAGCTTTGCACAATTCAAAAAAAAGTGAATGTAAAGCAATTGTTATTACCCAACTGCCACGAAGAGTAGTGTATGTACACATGCATGCTCACTTATGTGGTCAGGATTACAATCCATATTATGCTTTATGCTGTTTTCGTGTTGGTTTAAGCAAAAGCTATAATAACGATATGAAAAAGTGGAAATGTGAAAACCCGCGTTCAACTTTACATACTATTCGCATGAAATAAAGGAGATGGTGGTGACGATTATATCACACTTTCTCCACAATGTGCATGCATATGTATGTGTGTGTAGGTACGTAAGTTCGGTTCATGCATTGCAAGTACATACTTTTTTTTGCTTGCGCAAACCTCACAATGCGAACAGAGATTCAAATTTTCTTTAAAAATAGGATTGAGAAAGCGCAAAACTAGCAGCTAGTGGGTCATGCAGAAAAAGAGTACTTTTCAGGGCTACTTGCATGTTTGGTACAAGTAAATATTATATCATACGTTCAAGAATGTGTTGCTTTCCAAATACTTTGGTATGCTATATATTATTACAGTAGTGCCTTATCCCTCATCATAATAACAATAAAATATACGAGAATAATAACTAAAAAAAGTTTATACTGGAGAGAAACCACAAAGGTCACACAAAGTAATCACATTCCACCAAGTTATCCAACCAGAAAAGGAATAAGACCCGTGTTGTTTCGGTCTACAAGGACACGAAAGAGAAGGAAAGGAGAGCGATAGAGTATTAGGCTTTTTTCTTCTTATTGCAATTGTTCATTTCATTTCTTGTGTGAGTTGAGTAGTAGTGTTGTAAAGGAAGCACCGTAAAAAAGAGTAAAGACAGAAAGTGAGAGAAAGAGCTCAGTGTTTTTGTTTGAAAGTCTACTCTACTTTCATACGTACTACTTGACTACGAACCACTGCAGTCTCGTGAGTTGTTTCCACGTTTATCGTGTCCCTTTTTCTTCCCACAAACCTTATATTATTGGTACAGTCAGTCAGTCACACTTTTTCCTACATACTTGCATGCACATGTAGACACATATGAACTGACAAAAAGCCTCTACATGTATCTCTCTCTCTACTCTACACACAAGAACTTTTAGTCATTGAACCAAACGAAATTGAAATGGAACCCTTTCTCACTTCCTCTTTGAATCTTCTTTGTTGAGGCGAAGAGAAGCATACGCAAAAGAGCTGATGCTGCTCTCTTTGCTGTTCAAGAAGACTTGACTTTAATGCCTGCAGTGGATAACTGAAACTATAGAAACTCATTCAGCCTTAGCCAACATCCACCAGCAGCACCAAAAAACGTAGGAAGAGAGACGACTTTTGTTACTGTTTTCGCTCTTATCGTTGGCCATCGTCATGTCGTAAAATACATTGCATTGCATTGCCACCACCACGATGCATTCGATCCCATAGTTCCGTTTCCTCTTTTTTTATTCCTCAAAAACTCAAAAAGTTACGGAGGTAGTTGTAGACACATACATCCGATTTCAATATATTTTTATCTTTTGGTTTTTTCATATTCCCACTTCCATTACTACTTTGGTCTCCAGGATGGACCAGCAAGAGAGAGTCATCATCTCTTCTTTCAATTCACACAAACTCAAAAACTCTCTTTTGGCTGTTCTCTCGTTTTTTTCTTTCCAAAGCTATTCTGGTACTATCGGAAGTGGGCCTGACAGACAAATATAAAAAATAATAAAAGTTCATACACGCATGTTCACATAAAAACACATGAGCTCAATTTGTCTAGTTATGTGAAATTGTTGTACACAAAGTTTACTCATTCGTACCCTTTCTTGTTAGTTTTGTTTGTGTGCAGTCACGTCAAAAGACTATAGCAAAAGTCATAATAATATCATATCATTTTCTACAATTACCATAAAAAAAACTTGTTGGCTGATAATGGGTCTTCTGCATTTGAAAATAGTATTACTATTACTAAAACATAAGATATGATGATGACCGAAAATACGGACGTCTGCAGTTGGCACGGATGTTGATGTTGTAAAATAGGTGGATGTGTAAAGAAGCGTGAGTGTGTAAAAGTCAAGTACCAATTTGGAATACTACGGAAGACAATCTCAATTTGAAGATGATTCTCGTTAATATTGTAACTGAAACCAAAACCATTTAGTTGAGTGGACCTATTCCAAGAAACAACAACAATAATAGTTTTTACTTTTATATATAAATATGGGCTACTTTTGTTGTTTCTCTGCTACACACTGCACCAATTCAAATAAAAACCCATAATTTACACACTTTTCTCAAGCGCTGTACATCAGCTCAGCAAGATATTCAATATAATCATGTTACAAGCTATAAAGAAGCACCAAAAATATCATTTGTTGTTGTTGAAGTTTCTTTTCGACACGCGTGTATTTCCTTTCTTTCACTTAACAAGATGAACACGAACACGAGAGAAAAGTCAACAATCACACAATGGTGTATACTATCGTACCGTAGAACACTGCTGTGAAGTGAATTCAGAGATTTTTTTTCTTTTTAAACTGTCCTATCAACCTTTTCACACTTACGTAATAATAGCAAACTTGCAATCTCTAAAACCATATAAAAATGTGTTTTCAATTCTATTTTTTCTTATAAAAATTCGCTACTTAAAGTTTGTCGTGATACTGCAGATTTTTTTTCTTTCACGACAGCATAACATATACTATATGAATACCTTACAAGTCAGACAGCCACCACATTTTTTTTACTTTTTCGCTGTGTTTTTAAGCAGCAAAACATCTTCGACGATGATGAAAGCAACAATCGTTACTTGTGTTGCTGACAGATAAAAACACGAACAACAGCACATATAACAACACCAAACCAAATTGGTAGTGATAATGAGAGTACCACACACACACCGTGAACAAGAGAAGAGAAGTGAAGTAGTCTGAGAGAAGAGAGGACACTGACGAGCCAAGAAAAATTAACTTTTTTTCTTACACTTCTCTTTTCGCTGAAAATTACAGAGTCAATCTCCGAGTCTCTTTTCTGAGCTCAGTTAAGTTCCATATCTCAAAGAGAAGGAATCAAGAAATCCAAGGAATTATATTACATTTTCAGACAGACTTTTTCCGCGATGAATGAAAGAGCCTGAGGAGTGAATGGTATAATAGTAATAGCTTATAATAAAAATAATAGTGCAGAGGAGACGCAGAGCAGACATACGATACGACCCACACGGTAAAAATGGTGATATTTTTTTGATACGCTGCTCTGACGCTGGCTGGTGCGTTCCACTGGCTCTCTCAAGAGGAATTGACAAGGTTTCCTGTCGTTCTCAGCAGTTTTGCCTTGTGTAAAACCTGAAGCTGGTTTTTGCTTTCAAAATTGCTCCATACACATAGACAACTCCACTCCACGAGCACCAAGTATTTTCTCTATCTCCTACTTACTAGCATTCATTCTCTCTCTACACACTGCACACACACTTCTTCTTGTCTCTGTAGGGCTGTTGCCATACACTCTTTACTCACACGATCTCGTTCATTGCACGAAAAGTAAATCGAGCACTCTTGGTCTCAAAGCTCCCTTTCTGGTTCTCTTAAAAAGTGGTATATAGATATCCAAAACCAAGAAAGCTTGCGAGAGAAAAAAATTGAAACATGCTGGTTATATGCTGGTTATACGAAATAATATGACCATGGAGTCTCTCAATCTAACCGAAAACTTACCAGTTTTATTTAACTGAAGTTATATACTAACATAACACCAACATCAACTCTTTTCATGTACAAAAAAATAGTACAAAGTCTCAGATTCTTTTTCTACCTTTTTCCAAAAGCTGTAATAAGATGTATAAAAGAGTGAAACGGAGAAAAAGTTGTATTCATTAAGAATCCACATCCGCACATTTTACTTACAACTTTTCGACAAGACAACTACCTTTTAAGACGTGAAGAAAAAAGGCGCTACAACAGTCGATATATCTAGGTACACAACTTGTCTGCATGATCTCCTCCAACAACTTCTTTCTCACAGAAATGCGTATCGTATCGTAATCCTTCAGTTAAGTTTCTGCTGACTGAAAGGATCCTGTAGTAATTGAGTAAAAACTCATCTCTGACCTGATGCCACTAGTGGTAGTACTGGGGATATAGTACGCTTTCCTAGAAAATGGAAATCCTCTAAACGAAGGCGGTTATCCCTTTAAAAAGAAAGTGTTTTACAGAAAGGCAGAATCGTTTGTTGTTTTGCTATCACTATTGAATCACTATTTTCAGTTGATCCCCTGTTTTCGTCGAATTCATCTAAAAAATGTTTGCAAAATGTGTTCCTCATTTCCTTACGCATATCGTTACAAAAGTTTGTTACTGTTACATATACATGCTTGTTTTAGAATTCATATACATACAAAATGCATTTTTCATATGCACATGTGTTATGTAAGACATTAAATAAAATGTTCCATTTCTATGCGGTATTATCATAAGAAACACAAAGATTACAATATTTAAGACCCAGTGAAATTACTTGAGAGCCCGTCACTCTCTTCTTCTAGAGCAGCAGCAGCAGCAGGTAGGCATATTTTTGTGTTAGGTATTTTCGTGCAAAGTTCGGTTCGCATTCCACTCGACTTGTAAAATGCGGTGTAAGGTACTTGTGTACGTACCAAAAACTATTTTCATTGTTGATTTCATTTTTACTGCAGAAATTGCCAAGGCGTAAGTTTTATGTTGAGTGCAAACGGTGTATCTTAATATACATCTTTAACTATCTTCTTTACTCGTTTAATTTCCTCTTTAAACGATCTCATTTTCCAATGGGAATTCGGCATTAAGAAAGCAACCTTGCTTGTATTTTCATGACTTTACACGCGGCTCTCTGTACCCTTTGTATTTTTGGACAAGTTGTACAAGAGTACTCTCTCTTTACAATATCATATCAGTGAATAGAAACCGCCTTCTTTTTCTACAACTAACACTACAATTGAAGAGTTTGCGTGTTTTGTTTCTACTGGAGTGGAAAACAACTTTGCATTTAATATAGCGTTTTACGTGTGTATTTATTGCCGTGTTCAGCAGCAACTTTTCAAGAGAGCTTGCACTTGAAATAAAGTGTTTTATACATTTGCTTGTTTCAAATGTAAATAGAGTGTAATAACAAAATGAAAAACGTATGATTAAGATGAGACAGTTGTCTTTTCCTTTGAGATATACATCTATGTTGATTTTTTATTCTTAAATTGGGATTATGAAACCAAAGCTTGTTTACGTGAGTAACCATTATTAGATACTCTGTTAAGAGTATCTATTGGGTTTGCGATTCTGACTGTATCCCGTCCGGCCGTCCGGCCGTCCG
>JAQFXM010001109.1:0-36187 GCA_034693345.1 Entomobrya multifasciata | reverse complement strand
TAGGAAATAGGTTCCGAACCAAGGCAAAAAGAGTGATTACGTTTTGGCATTTAGGCTTGTCAGAGCGTCATCGACAGCTTGAATTTTTACGGATCTTTTTGCAAAATATGTTAAGAATAGTCGCCGAAATAGAAAATTAACATGTTTTTGGGATCATATAATAAAAAGATCAAGATTTGCCATTGTTGTAGAGAAGAATACAGCATTAGAATGGAACGGTGATGAAAAGAACATCCAATCTAATGCACAGCCAGAAGTCTGTGAATTTGCAATTTTGCCAAGTATTCGGTATGTTGCATTGTTGTATGCAAAATGAGATGTGGTAAACTTTATGAATAACCACTAATTCAGTATATTAAAACATAAATTTTTATTACACGATAAGAATTACTGATGAACAATGTGAATTTTAGAAATTAAAATAGTTAGTTTTGAAAATAAATTAAATAACTTGTTGAATTGATTAAATGAAAAGGTATGATTGGGATTGGGATATACTGTTATGTCACACGTTAGGTCAGTAATTTAAATTTTCATAAGTACCCTGCCCGAATTTGTTGAACTGTGCTCATCCAACGAATGAACTTAATGTCATTGTTAACTTTTACAAATGTTTTAGCCAAGACGGTATCTGAATATTGAATTTCCTGTTGTTCATACAAAATCTGAAGAAACTCTTCAAAGTCAATACTGCCTGTACCATCTTCATCACCGGAAGTCAACTGGGGAATCCGATCTTTCCTCAAGGTCGTGTCACCAAGATCATCCAACCCCGCACTCATTTCCGCAATTTCTATAAGCCCATCCCCATCCACCTCAAAAGCCTGGAATAAGTCATGCACTTCAAAGATTTTCTTGTCATCCCACTTACTAGACTTGGTTTTCAAATCATCCAAATTACAGTTCGTGTACTTTAAACTGGCTTCCATCCTATCCATACGTTTTTGAATTAACGGCCAAAGGAACCGCCTTGTTCCAAGTTCAAGGAATATCATAGAATTTAGTGACTGGTTCCATTTCTCTTGAAGACCACTTCGTAGTTCTCCGCATATGGAGTAGTCATCAACTCTTAGGTAGCATATAGGAGGATCCGCAAGTGGCAAACCAGACGTGTTAGTTAGCAGGCACTTTTGAATTGAACTCAACACAGAGAAAACCACTCCCATTTTCCTTTTTATTACGAATGCCCAATTACTGCTAATTAGTTAACTATTCTCGTCTTTAATATTTTAAAGATTTAATTGGCATCATGATTAGTTTCAAGTGTAAAAATGCTAAAACGCAAGTATCCTAATCAAATATGAATACAAATTCCCATGGCAACAAAAACCTTTGCAAAATTTCTGACGTGGTGAAAATGCACCCAAATAAACGCGAGGCGAGATGAAAAGTCATACTTCTATTCTTATTTACACTTTTTTCAAACAAGTTGAATTTTTTTGGTCATATCATCACATGTTGTAGCATTTAGTCATTTTCTGTTAATTACATAATAACTGTTTTAAAACTATCGCCCCAGTGCAGTCATACTGTTCAAAATGCCCGTGGAAGGCGAAAAGGATACTACTCCCATGAAGTCCAATTGGAATCGGAGCAACATGAGTTTGAACTCAAGCACCAGCTTTCTTGAGGAGCCGGGTACTGCTGACAACTCTTTTTTGAGCAAAACCTTCCTCGAGGGCTCTAAATTGGATGAATTGGAGGAGGATGTATTGTACAAACGTTACAGAACCCCGGATTCTTCCATGCTGAGTGCTAGTGCTGATTCCAGTGCATGCGAGGACACTTCCGGTAGCAGTTCATTTCTTGAGAAGTCGCACCATAGCCGAGATTCTGGAATTTCCTCGTTAGCAGATGATCCAGCCCTTATCACTGCCGCAGCTGCAGCGCTGCAACACTTTCATCTACAGCCCCAGCCTGAGTACAAGATTTCTATCTACAGTAAAGTAAGTGGATGTCGCATGACAAACTTGACAGACTACTGGATCGTCAAGCAAATCCGGGTGGCCATTTTGCAGCGTCTTACCAATGGGGATCCACATTTGGCCTTGAACTACAAGTTTGGATATGAAAAAATGGCTAATGGAGGTTTGCAAATTATAAGCGATTCGGAAACACTAATCACCATGCTTGGATCACTTGGCTACTTTGCTGGTATTCCATGCAAGATGACATTTCCGGACACTCCACGTGTTGTTGGATTTATCAAAGGCTTGCCAACAGATCTGGAGCCTTCGGATTTGAAGGATGAGATTCGTAAAACATATCCGGAAGTGTATTCAGTTCGATATGTGACCGAGAAGTCGCGTGGATTTGCTCATGGAATGCAACGGCCTTGTGCTTTCATTTCTTTCAATTTGAGATATCTTCCCAAGACGGTTCAGATTTTTGATGAGGTTTTCGAGCTCCAGGTGCCGAATCCCATGCAGTGCACTCGTTGTTGTAGGTATGGTCATCAGGGGAAACAATGCAGGGCTCAGACTAGGTGCTCATTTTGTGGAGGGATGCACCAAAGACAAGTGTGCATTGCAAAAGTTCCATGCTGCATTAATTGCCAGGGAGTGCATACTGCAACTAGCCATGATTGTCTGATTTGGCAGCAAGGAAAATACATGAACGAGTTGCGATACAGAGGCAAGTAAAATAAGATCAATTTTTATAATTTTTTGATGTATTTGTATTTGTGAAATAAGATATTTTGATTTTTTTCTTCAGGGGGACTCACCGCGGAAGAAGCAATTAGTATTGCAAGCTCTGGCAAAGTTTCCCAAAAGAAGCATTTCTTTACCCAAGCAGATTTTTTCGGTAAAATAAATCTGTTTCACTGAAATTAAATCAAGGCTTCAATTTCAATTTTTTAAACTATTTTTCATATTTTTATGCAGAAAATCAAGATAGCTGCTATTTTGGGAATGACATTTCTCAAAATTCTGCATGTGATGAGGAGGAAGACTCGAAGCAGACAGCTGCGCAAGTAACTCTGGGGAAAGTTCCATCAGTTCATCCAAGAACATTGAGAGTTTTTCCGTTTCTTGATCTCATGACCGACTTTTTTCTCAAAGCAAACAACCCAGAACAAAACTACACCAGTTCAATTTTGATGCCAGGATATGATGACTTGGGATTCCCTATTAGAAGTATGTCTTCATTCATTCTATTTTCATTCAACCATCCGAATTTTTCAGTTTTGTAGTTTATACTTACAAGGCATTATTTTACGATATTTAGAGAACAAGAAAAGCAACGCTGTTGCACAGCATTTCAAGGAAAGTGTTATGGCCATTGCAAGCAAATCACCTCCTCAATGATATCTCGCACTACACAACTCTACCCAAACAAGTGCCAGTACCACGTGAATTCCTTTTCTCTGTTTACCGTATACCATGCTCATTTCCGTTATACGTTATGTTGCGTAAGAAAGAATTTTATATTCAAACTTGTTTAGTTTTGTAAAATAAGCGTTTCAATATTTTTCAATGTTATTGCCAGTGAAAAGTTAAAAAGTGAAAGTGTGCTATTTTAATTCTCTGTTGTAAGTTTATAATAATAATTTCTTAGATTTTGTATGAGTAAAAGGTGAAAAATAATACTAACTTTCTAATTTAATGTTAATTACTAGTTTTCTTTGTAAGTAAATAAAAAGCTTCCAATAATATTTCACACGCGTTAATTTCTTTTCGTTCTTCTTGGGTAATCGATTTTTAATTATAAATGAATGTCAAAAGATAAAACTGGTCAATTTCCATACAAAATGCAACTACAAAGAATGAAAATTTTTTGTCACCTGTATTCGTATTCAATTAAATTTTTGCGCATAATCCAAACGTATACAATGCATAAAGAATCACGAAATGTCGAGAAACGCATAATGCCCATGTCGAGAAAAATGTATGAATCATTGACTGAGCTGGGGTGTTTCTACATAAAAACTACCCGTTGAAATCACCAGTCAATTAAGTAAAATGAGAAATTTCTCAATAAGAAAAGTGTGGTACGTCAAGAAATTTTCTTACATTTTCTTACCTAAATGTCCATGTCATGAAACATATGATTACGAGATTAGTGTCATTAAGAGACAACACCCCCTTCGGCAGGTTGGCTATTGGGTTTTTGGTTAGCCCCGTGTTTTCTGTATATGCAATGTTTTACGTTGAGTACCTTGCTTGTCGTCTCTCTCGTGATAGTCGTCTTCTCCTCGACCGACCGTCCGTGTTTTTGGTTTGGTCTCAAGTTGGACCGAGTCATCCTTTTTTCTAACCTGCGCATTTTTATCCCTTCGGCTCCGTCTTTGGGAACGTCGAGTTTTCATGTAGGTAGGCTCGTATAAATACACTTTTTACGTAATATGTGTACTGGTGTATCATTTCAAATAGATTATCTCTTGATTCACTATCTAACTTTTATGGCCATTGCTCTTGTTGCGCTGATGTCCAAAAAAGCCAGCCAGCGGACCCATCCCCGCAGAGAGCAAACCCGTATTTATGGACCATTGTAATTTGTACTTGTTCATGTAATTTCATTCAACAGTAATAAACATCTAATGACTGACTAGTGAGTGAGCTTTGTGTATCGTAATGTGTTGCTGACTATCTTTTATTTCACTTTACTCACCGTCACCACCATTAAACGGTTTCGTGCCATTTGCTCACAGAAAAAATATATCTTTAATATTAATCTCTTCTCTAGTGTGTATCTCAACAAATCTTTAGAACCAAGTCATATATATATATATTTATGTGTAATGTATGCTTGTACTGTAACAGAGTGTAATGAAAATGCAGATCTCACAAATTGTTTTAGTAGGCAGTGTACAATGTAGAAAGTAATGAACTTTAATAATGTTACATGCTTATTTATTATGCATTTGTCTAGTGCACTCCTACATTACATTCAAACATAAAATGCCTATTTAGCCAAACAATAAATGCGCCATAAGTATCATCTCTGTAATAATAAGTTTGTAACATTTCTGCTAGAATTAACCAGCAAAAAAAGTGATGAACAAAAAATTTGTGTAATATACTGATACTGGCATTATATCTATATGAATGTCTAGTTTATCTTTTTGTTGAAATATACTACCCTATCCATTAACTTTATAATTTAGCAATGTAACTCACTAATTTTTAAGTCTGATAAATCGCTTTGTATGACAAAAACATTCAAAGAACAGTTTTTCTTTGCCTTAGCTTAGCCTCTGAGTGAGTATATTATGTTCATGATTTTTTGAACCCTCTGTGTGGTATGTCATCTTATCAATTACGAAATCTTTTCATACGGTTATTTTGTGACCTTTGCTTTACGTGTTTAGCTTAAGGGCAAGAAGAGGAATGGCAAATGACAGAGTCAAGACAAAATAAAATGAGCGTAGTATTATCATTCTCTTCTGATGAATGACCAAATAAAAAGGAGATAAAAAATAAATGCTTTGTCAAGGAAGGCTTCATAAAAGGTAAGAAAAAAACCCAAAAAAATGAACTGGAAGTTTGTGTAGGAATTGGCTTTTGATAATCAAAATGATAAAAATTCAATAAGTTTTATCACCATTTTTGATAAATTTAATTTCAATGATTATTGCTTAATAGCTAATTTTCGAATGTTATTTTTTTGCTTATAAAATGATGATATTTTGTTATTTTGTAAGCGACACAAGTATAAAAGATACAAATTAACTTCTGATTTAATGGAGAGAAGTTCCTTGTTATTAAATATCATGGGTATGTTTATGTTATCCATTCAATTATTCCTTTAATTCAGTTTGATTAGATCGACTTATTTATGATAAATGACTATGCATAAGAAAAGAAATTAATGGTAAAGTAAAAAAATGTTTTGTTCGTGTGACAGTTACCGTTGTAATATGGGGATTGAAACTCACTCAAGCTACATCAATGACTGTTATAAATAGCAGGACTAAAGCTGATTGCAGCAATAAAAACGAAATGATTGGCATTATTAGAATGAATTCATGGATTTTCTCGCAGTAGCAAGCAAGCGTAGGTAATATGCTTGTAAAAAATAATATGTTCATAAGACACTCAGCAGCTTACATGGTCATGCAGGTTTAATAATGCATTTACAAATGATTATGCTCACAATGAAGGAAAAGTGACATGAGAATTTAAAATGACAAATGCAACTCGACTCACGCTTTATCGAAAGTAACAATCGTTTTTATTTCATTTATTTACTACTTTGCTTTATATATTGTATGTATATATTAACTCATGACAATAAAACGCTTATCTGAACTCGCACTGATTAACTGACTACTGTACTCGTTTTTTTTTACTACAGTTATTTAATTGCATTCTCGATAAACATTATTAAATAGTGTATGTCTATATGTTTGTATAACTATCATTGCCATTTAATGTACTTATCAATAATAGTAAACAGTTATAATGTATATATATTTATATTTTAAATTAGTATATTTAAATGAGTGACAGGTTGGAGGTACACAAAAAATATTTATAAGCCAACAGATAAAAGGACAATATAATATCAAATATTACTTAGGAAAATAACAACAAAAGAAAATTATTAAACAAAAGTGAAAAATTAACATGATAATATTTAAGATATTTTTGACGTGTGTAACAGGTGGTTTTATTATCTTTAACAAAACTTATAATACTAAAACATTAAAAATCTCAACGTTACGCGCTGTACATTCCTTACAGTACTTTTAAAATGGCTAAAAGTAACTCTTTTTTTATCCCATTTTGTGGGAATGATGATGCGGAATTTTTCAAAGCAGTAGCAGAGCAGCAGCATTATTAAATTTCTTAACATATTCATTATCTTCTATGAAATAGTTTACATCAACTTTCAATTTGTTTCCTAAATTTCTTTTTCTCATAAAACTCATTACATTCTCATGTATCAGCTAATTAAGCAGTTTAAATTACAGTGTACAATAATTGATTGGTCTTTGCAAGTTAATTCCTATATGAATAATTTTACTAATTAAATCTTTATGGGTTTACTAGGAACTAATCAAACACGGGGATATTTTTCATCAACTGGTTGGTTTAACATGAGATCTACTGCTTCATTCTAAAATATACAATACAAATACACCCTACCCTTTAGCGTAAATCTTCAAATTGTGTTAAAATTAAATTTTAAAAGTTATCACAAAAATTCTTTTTGTTGTTGAGGAATGGTCAAAATGAGCATTATCGAAAAACGGTATTAGTGGAGCATGGCAATGATCTACCACATTCTTAAAATTTCAACTTCATCAAACCTTTTATCACTTTACTTTCATTTTTCCTCACAATGTTTACTTTGAAATGTCATCAATCAACACTACACGTATAGTGTACTTGTATTTACTCGTCGATGATTGCATGTACATGAAGTTGATAAGATGTTATAAATGAGTAGAATTTCATTTTCAAAGTTCATTAAAAATGCAGTTTTTGTTCATTTTGTGTGTAGAAACTTGTAATAAATGCTCACACAAAAGATGGGAACTTAATTACTTACAATATCCGGGCTACTATGATTTCTTAATGATTCCAACTTGAGCTCATGTTCCCTAGCCTTGATTCTTAAAGCATTAATACTCGACGCTCTTCGCTCTACCTCGTTGATGTTGAACTTGTTCATTTGATCAGGATTATTTTGGGAGTTGTTGAGAGGATGGGATTGAAAGTCACTACTGTTATCACCCTCCGCATCAATCTCCTCTTCATTACCACTGACACTCCTTGCTCTAGTACTATCTGTTGGACTACTCGATGCTCTATCTCTTCGTGGTTCTGGACTGTAGTGCGGACTGGCTGTAGAGCCGCCAAGTGGACTATGGAGTGACCCACCTGGTGTCGTAGATCCCGTCGCCGATCCCATCAGAAGGTGTTCAGCAGAAGAAGCTGCTGCAGATAAGGGATGTCCAGGAGGAAGTTGTTGGTTCATTTGTTGAGCAGCAGCTGCGACATTTAAATGAGCTAACAAATTTTGAAATGATGGTGGACCAGGAAAGTATGAAGCTGCTGCTGCAGCAGCAGCCGGTGATAGGAATGGGCTACTTCGTGCAAAATTTAAGTGTGAATTATGAGCATGAGCAGCAGCGGCCGCAGATAATGCAGCAGAAGGAAAGTAGGGAAGATGTGGACTCCATGGATGAGGGATTCTGTGAGGTAGCATGGAATGACCTTGTTGAGACTGAGACTGTAGAGAGTCGATTGGCGAATGCTTTCGTAAGTACATGGCTGCTGGATTAAATGGAATTTGAGGAGAAGATTGTTGAGGACCTCCGATTGTTATTGTTGATGGATAGGGGCTGTATGGATGGGCTTGAGGTCCAACTTTTTCACTTTTACGCCATTTGGCTCGTCGGTTTTGAAACCAAACCTGTAACAAAGATAATAAAAAAATGTTTAGTTTAAGAATTCTTAAAATATCATATTGCATTCTACATGCGCTTGTCCATCAAGATTTGCCATAAATCCTTTTATGATGATCACATTTTTTTATCTAGCCCTTCACTCTCTGAAGTTATGCGGTAGCTAAATTTTAGATCTTTTTCCCTTTCCCATAATTGAACGACACACCTTCCACTTTACAACAAGTATTAGTAATCAACGTGAAGTTGTAATTACTGTCGTTGTTAGTTCTGTAAAGGTAATTAGAAGTGGGATGGGGATGGATCAGGAGGTGTATCAGAGTGAATGGTGGATTTCCACCAGGGAGGAAACGCTTCTTGCATACAGCCAAAGGGGAATAGATATGATGTACATATCTTAGTTTTTTCAAGATAAAACACAGTACACATTTCTGAAAACAAGGCAAAACGATCCAGTTTTCCGAAAAATTAACCATATTTTTTTCATTTTCTTCAGTTGTAAAATGTAATAACAGTAATCAAAAGTCAAACCTTGAAAACGCCCCCTTAAGCTCACTAAAGAAGTAGACTTTTACCGCAAAGCATGTTAAAAAAGAAGACAAAAAGGTTTCCAAAAAATATTTTTTCATTATGTTTTTGAGCTCACGACTCCCTACTGATTTCTAAATTAAACCGTAATGGACCTTCATTCAATGAATCTTGATCACGTTTAGCTCATGACGTACAGTGTATTGTACAAGATTACTTCCACGGTTAATATGAAACAAGAAAAACACAGAGATTTAAAAGTGTACCCAGTGTTTTTCTAGAATAAATATGTACAACATACAAACTGATATTTTTACATCAGTAATCGAAGCATATACATCAGAAATCACATATTTTTCAGTGTAAAGTGGTAAATGTAAACCAAGTAGGATGATAAATACGTTACTTCAACTTAGCACAGTTAATTGCTAAAACAATATAAATTCTTCAAGAAAATGATATTACAACAGACAACTTTTTTCGACATATAATTAAGCACCAAAAAGTTTCTTCTGAAATTTCCTAATGTAATATATAATATATGTACAATTAATGTAAGTAAAAATATTATTATGCATGTTATGTTGGGTCACATGCTCAAATAGTTCAATGTCAAATTACCTCCACTAATCATCATTTTGATAATTACTCCAATGCTCTCATTCGCATTATCATACTGCTAATTGCACGAAGACAATATAATTGTAATTGCATGCGCATTATTATAATTTGTGTAATCAAACAAAAAGATATATTTAATGCGTTCCTTTCCTGAATTCAAATGGTAAAAAATACCAGGAAATTTGGAGTCGAAAATAAAGATATCTTCATTAACGAGCTAAACTCGCTACATACGTTTGTAAATACGTTCAAATGATAATCACAGGAGCAGAGAAAAATGAGACATTGTGATTTGAACAATCATTAAATAACAAATTTTTAACGTCTTTTCTTCACAATGCAATGTAGCTTGTTTACAATGATAGCTAGAACCACAAATTTCAACTGGTTTAATTGATGATGATGAAAACATGAAATTAAGCTATACATACATACAGTTGATAAAGTGAAAAGGCAATAATCAATGCAAATCAATATTTTTTGGTCCTTACATTTTTTTATGCCATCATCATTTTCCACTATATAGACATAAATAAAATGGTTAAAAATTTGCTAAGTGTATACATCAAATGATATTGAGGGAAATATTACAGGATCACACCTTAGTATCATCGATGATGATGATGCCAAGAAAAAAAGCGGTGGTGAGGTGAATCGGGTTTGTCATGATTGAAGATGAAACTTGATGATTAACCAGTTACGTAGGCTAGCCTAACCCTTAATAACTGTAATCAATAACATCATCAGCGCAAGCAAACCTCATGTTCATCGTCTTTTGCTGCATTGCTATTAGTTGTATATTTATACCAATATTGGAGTAAATTGTAAACTTCACAACAAATCAGTGGTTTCGTTATTCTGTAGGCACTCAGTCAGACGGTGGTTCTCTTTTATCTACAAAAGCTTTGCATTGTTGTCGTCGTTGGGAATGAAACCAATTTCTGTTCGTTATCTTCTGACTGAGGAGCTTGCATAGTTGAGAGTTTGAGATCTGCCCTCTAATAAATTCATTATTCTCAGGTACCCCTAAAACATGATCTATTATGGTCCATATTACAATGTGTGCACAAGTGTATGCGTAGCCAGTAGGGTGTCGGAGTCGTTAAATATTGACGGAGTCACTAATAATACCTACTTAATGATATACTTTGATTGCTCCTTTTGCTACTGTTTTTCGATGATACATTTCAGTTCAATTAAGACAATACAAATTTTTTCATGTAATAAAAAAATGCATATATGTATATTTTGTATTTCATACATTATGTTCACAATCATGTGACCAGTAAAAAAAAGATGAAGCTGATAGGTCAAATTAGGATCTGATTTGATCATGCCACTACTATTATTCTTCATTATAATTTGGCTGAAACTATGAATCATTTGTATGAAAAAAAAAGATCTCAACATACTGTGTATACACTTATTATATTCATATTTTGTGTAAACAATAGAGAGTTAAAACATACATGAGAAGGGGAGAACTAATACCTGTCCTATAATTAAGCGCATAAATAATAATATGTGTGTACACTAAAATATACTTTAATTATCCCTCACCTGAATTCGTGCTTCCGTCAATCCAACCTTCATTGCCAGCTCTTCTCTGAAAAACAACAAAATAAGGGGACGGTGATTATTATTTTATTAACTTAATCCATGTCCGTGTACAAAAGCCTTCCATGACTAATTATTGCAGCAAAGGGAGACCGTTTCATTTCTAACAAGCAAGAAAAAAGCAAAAGGTGCAATGCAATGTTCTTCGAACGAAAACCATAAAATGAATGAAGCAGTTCGTGGAAATAAAGCAATGAAAGTCTGGAGCCAGTAAAGTTCAAGAGTGGCAAAAAATTACATAAGCCGTCATTATACCTTCATATGTCATTGATTGTTTTAAAGAAATCTTTACAAGGTGAGTAGTGCACACACTGCACGGTATACACAATACAGCATTAATATTAGGGGCTGGGTGAACCAAATGGGTTTAGTTTCTGAGAACTTTTACAATTTCTCAAAAGGTAAAGCAAAACAGGTATACAACGGATTTGGATGAAAACCAAAAGTAAACGCACATTGGAACTAATCAAACAGCCGTAAAATGACCAGGTCTGACACGACAGTAATGATAATACAGGGATCAAAACAGGAAGTGCCAAATCAACTAGATTCAATGAAAGAAAAAAGGAGTATTGTAGTTTAGCTTATGTAATAGTAATAACACTCCATTTTACAACAAGGTACACAGTCAGCCCAATGTCGGCACAAACAATGACAAAAGTGTTTCACGTTTATTTAATGTCAATTTTCCCCAATTTTCTTATTGATTCTACTCATTTTCTACACTGTTATTACTCCAACTAAGTATTGGTTTTTCAGTTAACTTCACTGCTGGAGTTGAAATTGCCTTTGAAAAGGAAAAGTGCACAAGGTGTTCTTTGTTGTCAGTTATGTAAGAAAAAACTGGTACGGGTACAACATACAAGTCCGACCTCTTTCTTGTACCAAAGGTATTTTCGGTAGTTTCTCTGCTAGTGCGACTTGACTGGCTTCTTAATAATCCTCTATTCAATACTTGTTCACAGCAAAACAAAAAACTCTTGACTTTTTTTTAACTCTCGTGACTTGGACTGGACTTGCCATTATACTGACTCATAGTGAACCGGGAAACTCCAATTTATTTAACTATATCATTACTATGTCCATTACTCATCATGTTTTTCCAGGTACCCTGCAATTATTTACTCAGTTTTAATTATCTTTTTGTCTCCATCCTGTTGTTCATGTGGTAAAAAGAAGTTAAAACCTTCTACCGCGGTTTTTTCTGGTAAAAGAAGTTTCCCTGAAACTGCTTGCCGGTTTTTTTTCTTTCGAGAGAAGTTTGTAAGAAAAGCAAAAAAGATTCGTTTGAATCTGCTCTACTGCTGCAGTTTTACTTTTCATGAAAAAAAACTGGACAGAATAGCAATAGCATACAGTCCACTTTTCGGGATGAATTTACAAGCTAAAAAATAGGAAGAAAGAAAATGACCAGTGATCACAATATCGTTTTACCACCTGAATTGAGTTTCGTTTGTGAAAACTGTGGGAGGTCAACAGGCGAGTCAAATCTTTTGTTCCTTCGCTGTTTTACCATGTTCTTCCAATAGGTTTATCCTGCTGATTATGACGGTATCATCACAAGGTTTCCCAATTTTCCTCACCTTTTAATGGGATTCCATATGGGTCTGGTGATATGTAATATGTAATCCAGCTTGTGCTACTATTCCTCTTGCTGACAAAACTAAGAGCGAGAGCGAAAGAGAGAGTTCAAGGTGCTCATGTGGAAAACGATGGAGCCCCGATTTTTCTTTTTACAAGAGATCGTGTGGTGATACTGTTTAATGTTTGGGGATATTAGTAACAGTTTCTTTTTTACATCTTCCTTTTCGCTCTTTTATACCTCATCCTTTTTTCTTTCAAGTTAATAAGGGTAGTGACTTTATATAAATGCTGTTTTCTTAATAAGTTGTCCTTTCAGGACGCGGACGGCAAAGATTTTGTAAACAAAACAAACTCATGCAATGCCAGTGCACTCTTTCTAACTTTTATACAAAGGAAGAGGGCAGTCTTAAACATCATCAAATAGAAGACAACAAGAGAAAGATCAAAGGAGACGCAAAAGAAGTAAATATCATTGTTTTCATTGTTTATTCCAATTTTCTTTGTATTATTTCCTTCTTCCATTTTTCATTATACGCTTTAAACAGTCTTTTCTTTTAAAAAAGGGAAAGAAATTATCATCATCAAATTGAAACTTCATCAACCATTTCTTCTAAAAAGTCAGTCTTTTTTACTGAAAGCTTATTTATGCCGACCGCTGAAACACTGTCCTAAATAATACATACAGTATACCTTATATATACGAGCATCAGTAAAAAAAACTTCTTTGGAACTACACGGTATAATATTATCGGTATGAACTTGTTTGGAGAAAAAGAAGAAAAAAAACTAAATGCATGATCAACAAGTTGTCTGTTTAATGCAGCAGGAACAGTAGGAAATGCATGCAAGTTTACCACAAAACTGCGTTTAGTGCTAGAATTATCATGTACCAAGTGCGTAAAGTGGTGTGCTCGCCCTTGTAGTAACCAACATTGCATCACCACCATTCGCCCGTCGGTATTTCATTTCTAAAACGCACGTTTTCTTCGAAAAAAGACTCAATGAGTTGTTTTTAAGCTTGTAAAAGGGTTACACATCAACACAATGAAATGATGGAAACCGTAAATAGCTCTTGAAGAGATTTGCTGTCTTGAGAGAAAAGAGTAAGCTGAAGTAATCGACAACCAACTGGGGGACGCCCTGGTGAGCATAATATTTCCTGACTTAATTAATTTAGCCTGTAGCCAAAAATACATAAGAAAATGGTTCATCTTTTTATTATCATTATATTTGGAGGAAGAGCAAAGACAAGGTTTTTTAAATACTTGCAACTAATAAGCGTGGCTTATATATAATGGAATAAAAGACAAAAAAGTAAAGCGGCTTTTCATGAAAAATAATGTATAAACATGGATTTTTCCTGGTTAATTTATTATGACTACAGCCAAGTCAGCACAAGAAAGGAAATATAGTGCGTACATAACAAACACGCAAAGCAATGCGAGTATGATAATGAAGTTGATTTTTAAAATAAAATAATATGAAAGCTTACCTTGTAAATACGTCGGGGTAATGTGTACGCGCAAAGCTTTTCTCCAACTCTTCAAGTTGATAACTTGTGAATGTGGTTCGGTATCGGCGTTGTTTTCGTTTGGGTAGGTCATCCATTCCTTCTGAACCGGCTCCATCAGACATGCCATCTTTCATCTCTTCGTCATCTCGGTCAGTGGTCATGTCACGAGGTGACCCGGTTTTGGATGAAAGCTGATCCCCTTCCGGTTCTGACGAGCTACGTGGTGAGTCGATGCCACTGTGATGTTCCATTCCTCCACTCCCAAATGATGACTGGTGATGGTTGTGATGAAGGGGGTTTTTTACTGAGGAGCCGTTTGTCTCCGACAGCTCCCTGTCTGAATTCCTCTTCTGATGTTCGTTACTACTCCCATGATATTCTGTAAAAAGCAATTAAAGAAAATAAGCTCACTATTTTCATGTGTAAATGTACGTGTATTTATATTAGGTATTACTTGTATAAATCATATACATGAATGTAAGTCTAGCCATATTACAAGTATAAGAATGTGCAAATCTATTTAGAAATGACAATTTCGAGCTCAATCCCAAAATTCCTCTTGACGCTTCGTATATCCTCTAATCATTTTACAAGACCCGAAAGTTCACTTAATTTAAACCTCGTGATTGACTAGTTCTTCTTTACCTTACATGCAGGCATTCTTGTACGATAGCACGGTTTTAGTGGACATGGACAAGATGTCGTCTCAATTTTCCACAAGAGACAAAAGGAGTAAGTACAAGATGATGTAATTGACTAAAGTGAAGGTGTGTTGTAAAATCGTAGGTAAGTAATAATAATAATGATCGTATCCCTCTGAAAGCAAAGATGCCAGACTCCAAGAAAGACAAGAAGGAGAGGAGCCGTTGTGACGACTGATTTCGTTCTCTCGACTCAAGACATCCTTTTGTACTTTCATTGAGAGACGACTGAGTGAGATAGAGGTGTGATTTGCTTTTTTTACTACTACGTTTACACATTTGCTGTGTTATGTTGTACACCGTATAATAAGGAAACACATTATACAACTCTAATGTACATATTTACGCATAGGAATTATTTTGTTTTGCTGTCATTAGTTCTGTCCTATTTTGTCTACCCACCTTTACAGCAAGGTAGGAAAAGTACATACGTTGTAATGACTTTTTTCCTCGCACTTCAAAAACCAAAAAGGCTCTCAAAAGAGTTGAAAGCTACAATTCGATTAGTGAATGAATTCTGGGAGAGATGAATTGTCGTACCTGTAGTAAAAATCATGGGAGCTGCTGTAAGAGCCGAGCTGACTCAGGTGAGGAGACAGACGGGACATGATCGATAAGAACCAACAAGACCCATCCATTAGAAAAACTTCATAATAATAAGTGTACCTATCTGTGTCTCCACGGCTCAACGAAACAAAAAATCCTTTATCTTTCTACGCTTCAACTAATCATTGATTACAATATAATTCACTTCACAAGCACATTATATCTTCAGTCGGAAAAAGTGTTAGTTTGCTCTTATTTACTGCCTGCTTTCTTCAAGTTGACTTCAAGCATGCTTCAAGAAAAAAAACTTTTTTTTCGTGAAAATGTATACAACAGTGGTGATAATATGACAAACATGGACCAAGATCAACATGCATTTTTAATACTTAAAACAGCTTCTGGGGCGAAGTTGGTGTTTGTACTTTTCTCGTCATCCGATTTAAAATGAATCGTGCATAATATTATTTGGTAAGTGACATATACTTTACATATTTACACACGGCATATTGAATTCGTTTCGTGTGTAAAACAACCTTTTACTCAAGTTGTGCAGGCATAAAGAGGTATTGAAAACGCCCATAAAATCATTGATGAATGCCACCTAAAACTGCTCTGAATTGTCATGATAGGCAATAATGAGGCTCATTTAAATGTCCTGCTCTTTTGGGTGGCTCTGTACTGTAAAAAAACATCCATCTATTCTTGATCAAGATTAGTGTTTTGACCACTCTATTCACTATTTTAATAGGTAAATATCACAAATTCAATTGTGATATTTTTTCTCTTGAATTAGAGTACACTTTGATCGGATTTAGAGAAAATTTAAAAGTAATATAGGAAAAGATTATAACTACTGTTCCATCACCCCCATCATCCAGACTGAAATAACAACTTTTTTTGTGTATTTTTGATTTTCCAGATATTGTTCAAACAAGCAGCAGTTTTTATTTGATTGTTTTACATGTACCAAAAAGGGCTTCAATACTATTATTTGTTTTATTTTCTTGCTAACCTTTTCTTATTACGTTTTGAAAAATGGAATCGATTAAGAATTTTTCGGTTCGGCCCAAATGTATACATATGTATAGTGACCACAAAATGATTTGAAGAAAACCAGAGAAGGACATTAGTAAAGGATTGTCAAGCTATACATCATTTCGACTGGTTTGAATAGTTACATTTTGTGGTATTGCCAGAAACATTAACTTTGGCAGATCAAAAGCTTATATGAAATGCGCATTTTCTTCAGGTAATAATATTGTTTTCTCGGTAGCAATTTAATGGTCAGTAAAATTATGATAATGATGTCGGTGATGATGAGCCACTGTTTTTCTTCTTTCGAGAACTGTTAATATGTTTGTATCTAATAAAGAAGAGTGAGCAAATGAGAGTCACAGCGAGAGACAGAGAACAGTTCTCGTTTTAACCATTTTTCTATCATTAAGCCGACAAGACGGTGTTTGTTAATAAGCTAAACTGGATTTTCGATTGCGGCCGCATTGCATAGTACCCAAAAAAAAGTGTAACGTAACGTGCGTATTTTATAATGTTTATTGTATTGAAATTTATAATATTTGTTCATCTAATAAAAAAGGGTTAGCAAATAAGAAAAACGTTGAAAAAACACATTACACATATTGCAGCACGTTATCATTATATTTATTCAATTGCCATTATCCCCACAAAAATAATGCGTTATTTCCTACACAGACAAAATACCCACAAAAAGAAGAGACTGAAAGTAATTTGCTTACTTTATTGTGAATTAGCAAATTTTGTGGATTATTAGTGTTGGTTTGAGATGTAATTTAAAAACAATTCACACAGAAGCAGAGCAAACAAAAATACTATTATATCATACCTGTTTATTTATCAACTTTATTTTAAGTATATCATATAGAGAAACCGCTATTTTACCATTAAATCGAATAAAAATATTACAATCAGAATACATAATTTTTTATGAAAAAGATGTAGGAAACAAATAGACAGCATTGTATTTATTGTCATCTCATAACACGTTCGTTCATATTGAGACGTTCAATAAAGGTAATTTTTAGGTAAAGAGATTATGGTTACGGATAAGTCATTTAAATTGTGAACATCCCTTCAGCAGATCATTCCGTATGTCCATCATGTCTTGAAAAAAACACATTTTCTGTTACAAAATCTAATGTAAATCTTTGAGCACAGAAGTCAGCAGGATTGATTGTTTCCACATTGAGGTATTCTAATAGAATATTCATAATACGTAATGTGTTATCGCATTATATATTTTTTATCGGGTTGAAGTGTAAGATAGGTACTTAAGCCAGCCTACCACAGTTTTTGAAAATACGAATTGCTGGTCAACCAAGCAAAACAAATAATGTAACAATTTACGCAGGGAAAAAAGTCCAAACCTCAACTCAACTGAGCTGGCTGAGTGAAGTCAAGCCAGTTAAACAAGTAATCCATTACAAGAACAGGACGACTAAAAGCATGACATAAGACGTGTGATAGATAATTTTTTGAATAACAAAAAGGATGTATATTCAGATTCAGGTTAAACTCAAATTGCCAATGCCATTATTACTTATTACCAGTAGTCAGTTTGCTTCTGTAAAATAACATCAACTTCGTAAATAATAATGACCTGATACGGATAATCTATTAGCAGAAGCTTCAGTCAACAATTTTATCGCGTCTTTTATACAAAGTTAGAAACTTTAAAAAGATTAGCCCATATAAAAGCCATTTACACCTGCCTAAACCGATTACCTATCATATCAGGCATATTCACACACAGTCATGGACGCCTTTATGTGAACACTTATCTTTTTGTTTTTACACTTGAAGAAATGCATGAGTCAAGAGAAGCCTCAAGCGTATTTTCGCTTGTAAGACTGGTAATCATCAATAAAACGCTTTTCTCCAATAAATTCGTCGTCCATTATTTATACATTATAATGGTGATGTCAAACGAGGAAAATTTGGGTTGCCTTGCATGAAAATAAATGATAATGATTTGCAACGTCAACCAAAGTAACATTAACTGCTGATTTCACGTTTTTATATATGTACCTAACTAACTGGTGATACCGAAATTGCTAAAAATAATTTCAGTCAGGTGCAAGTTAACAAAGTTAAAGAACAGTAGTTATATTGCTATCGTATTTTATATATGTAAGTGATAATATAAAGCGACAAGGAATGTGCATGTAAGCATGACTGACTTTTGCACTTGATACTTTTATTATTAAAATCACTTTACCTATCTTGTTATTTGACACTGATAAAAATAATGTACGCAACTTGTTTTTGAATAATAGCATAACAAGATATATTTGTGTATTTTATTAAGAAATAATCTGTAGTTCGATATATTTTTTATCCTTTTTTCCACTAAATTCGATTGCTACGTGTTTACGCTTTTACGAATTCACACGGTAATAACCCATCCGGACGGACGGATCTTTCGAGCTTATTTTTTGAACCTGATCAACTGCTGAACATCATAAAAATAGCCAATTGAGCATACTAAAATAGGAAAGAAGTTGCAACAATGGTAATTTGAGAGTTGTACTTTTGTCGGCAAAGCTTTTGTACGTGAAGTGATTCAAAAGAAATTACACAAGTGTACCATTTTTACTGTGTAATTTATACATTTTTTTGGTAAAATTGCTTATTCGCCAAATTCGATGCACGTTTTTATAGATAAAACTCTTAGCGCAAGATCAGCACACGAATTCAAGTTTCTAGAAAATTTACAAGCATTTTTACAAAAAAATCTTATACCCAGATTATCCTTTGAAGAGGAAACTTTGTGTATTGCCTAAATTATTTAAAATTTGGTTTTTCAATCATTCTTTTGTAAACGATCACAAAAAGATGTAAAATCGTAGCTGCTGGTGGTGGTTTTATATGGTTCATTATTTACTTATTTACCATGCAGGATGCGATGAACATGATTGCAGTTAAGAAAGATTGAATAAGGCGTGGGTATACATAAATAAATCACAGGTGTGCACGATTGCGGCTGTCAGCCGTAAACGTTGTGACGCTACAACTGTCACTAATAAAACCACCTATTTGTGCAAAGTGACTATCATCCTCCTCCTCATTGACAATACCAATAATACAGTTTTCTCTACTGAACCATGAATCAATAAGATTTTGTTGCTTTGGCTTGTTGCATATAGTCTCTGCGAACTAACTGTGCTAAATTGTAGTAAATAAGCAATTTAAAAATTGCCAAAGAGCGCAGCTGTAATTTATCCATTTTATAAATTGTAATGCAGTGACAATTTGCAACCCAAAATCTATTAGAGCGCAATTTTTGCTGCGGTTTACAAAATTAACTGTGTGCTCATTGCTCAAGTTTGCTCATTGTGTCCTCCTTAAATGCATACATCAAAGAAACGCTAGTTTGTTGAGATAATTTGTTTTTGTGCAAATGCTGCAAACAAAATATACAAGACAGTAAAATAGACATTTAAGTTATTAGTTTTAAAAATCATTAGTTAAGCATTTAGCTTATTTAAAAAATAATGCTATGCTCGAGATAGTACGAGCTAACTATGGGCAATTTAACCAATTAGGCTAAACAATGTGTTCACGTATGTAGGTATAATCTTGACAAGAACAAACCGTTTTGCATCTTATCAACTACAATGATTGCATCAGTTCAATTAAGTATTAAAATGTCTATTTTCGTGGTAATTTACCTATTTTCCATAATTCATGCATCATTCATAACCTGTTACCGAACAACAAAAGACTGTGGACAACCTCCTGTGCCACGCACAAACTCCCACAGTATTAAACCAGCATGTATGCTTGCTTCATGTGTTCTATTGCTGTTCAAAAAAAATTGGTCTTCTGGTTGTCCATAACAATTAGGATTTATATCTGCGCCAAGCAAGACGAACCAAAAGAACTAATAAAATGGCACTGGCTGGTGTTGTTCTCTTGACTAAAGATTATTCTTTTTAAACAGTGGTTTTTTACAGGGATGATTTTAAGTGCTTATCTGTCATTGTATGGATATATGTCTTACTTTATGAATCCATATTTACGAACTTATTCTCATGTCAAATTCCAAGTTTTATCATCATTATAATAATAAGCATGTTCTCTGGTTTGCTCAGCATGGCCAGCGCGGAGAGGAGAGCTACAGTGTTTCGTTCGTGGTTAATCGTGGGATCTTCAAGGTTAGCTGATACTGAGTGATGGGATGATGACTAATTATGGAATTCATTTATGTTTTCGCTGATTGTTAATAATAGTCTACTGACCAAAATCTCAACCAACAACATCAACTTCCTAATTAGCTGTGTTATTATATATACTATACAACGCTTTTAAGTTGTTGAGCATGAAGTTGTGTTTTACAACCTTATTTCGTCGTTGTTTTATCATCATTATAAGTATTGCGAACGATATTAAATAATAATTTCTTTAATTTGCGTCTCACATGAGTAATTTTAAAAGAGAGGGACGAAAAAAAATCACAGCAAATTATGAGATTTTTGGTATATACATATATTTTTTAAATGAGATATATTGCAACCTTTTTGGTCAAGGAAGTTTTTTTATCCGAAGCACGTAAATCTCTTTTCAAGCGTATCAGAAAAGTTTAAAGTAAATAATAATAAATAATTTATATTTTTCTTTGAAAATTGTTAAATATGATATTATACTGATTCATTAGTTAATGCAAAAGTTTAAATGAAGTTAGTGATTTCAAAATACCTCACATCAAATTTTAACCTATTCCGTAATGGTCGGGGTTACAACATATTTGAGCGTGCGTGTTAGTCGGCAACATCTGACAGAAAAATTTAACACACCAAGCAATATTGGTTGTTATTAAATTTTCTACTTTTTATGCAACCTAGTTAGCTGTTTTATGGCTCTGTAACTGTTACTTCTGCTTCCTATAATAAAATAAAACCTTGAAATTTCCTTACAATTATCCGTCGCAAAAAAAAAGAATTCTCATTAGGTTAATTACACTTTCGAAGATAAAAACGATTTAGGTGAATTTTCAATTAGTGCGAGTGCAAAACAACTAATTCATATTTTCACGTACTTTATGTGCATTTTCGCAGAAAAGCAATTAAATACTAACATATATGGCTTATTAAATATTTCCAGTATGTACGCTTTAATAACTTTAAAATATCAGAGAGCTGAAATTTTGTATTTATGAATCCTTGCCTTCATACTGTGTAATGTATAATTGTTCAGTCAGTCAAATCACAAAAACGGCTTTTTTTTAAAAGTCATACGCAATATCTTTCATGAACTCATTTTCTCTTGATTGATACCTTTAACCTTCTCGCTCAACAAACCAAACTATTCCATGATACTTTCAACCTATTACATTATGATGAATGATAATACACAGAGATAATACAGACTCATTCAAGAATGTCCGAAAAGGAAATAATGTGATATTAATAACGTATTTCACTGTAATCATCAAACATAAATTGTTATATACATGTATTCATAATGGAGCAATAAAAAAGAAGGGGAGCACAACCGAATAAAATCGCCAGGCGCCAGGGAAGACACTCTTTTGCCACGGTGGATGCATCATCATCATATTATCATTCATGAGAAAGGAATAAGAGATGAGATGAGGTACACACTCAAAACAACAAACATGTAGGTAAAAAAAGCAAGCATGTATTTCGTTTCTCTCTGACAATCATCTTGCTGCTTCCACAAAATTTATATTACGTAAGTGTGTGTGTGTCTGCCAAGATGTTTTTTTGTCTACTCATTCCTTCACACAGAACACTACACAGAAAGCCAAGCCACCCTTGAGAACACTAACACCATTAAATGAGCCATAGTAAAAGCAAGCTTGTGTATAAAAATACGACCAAAATGAGAGGACTTTTACCAGCCAAGAGATTCAATTCAATGATGTTGCCGGATTAAGCAGAGGGACAAGGTGTGAAGCCTTGCGTTGAAGAAATATCATCATCTATCCTCCTCCTCAATTTCTCATCACTACTTCTAGTAGCAATCCTTATTATTATATTATTACATTTTAAGTAGAAATCACTCGGTTAAAAACAATACGGACCGAGACAAAGTAATTGTGGAGAATATTAGCCCAAAAAAATCATTAAAAAATTGTCTGATATTCTCATCTTCTGACTTCTGAAAGCCTGGTTGCAGGATAATCAGTTGTTATATTCGTCCCTTTTTCACCTTTTTTCGAGAGAGAAGGCGCAGAGTGTGTTATTAGTTATGCCAAAAAAAGAAGTTATGAGAAACAACCATGCAGGAACGACAATGAAAATGTTGGTTGTAAGATTATTATTATGATACTCATTTGTTCCATGACGTATTGTTTTTTAAGTAAAGCATGAATAATATATCATGGTGGTTTTAACAGAAATGTCTGAAGAAACTGAAAGTGAGGGAAATATGACGAGAAACGTGAATAAAAAATGAGTTGAGAAGGAGAAAGGAAAAATATTAATGTTGCATTCATAGGGTTCATCATATCACCATTAATATTAACAAGAGAGCTTCTTTCGCGATGGTTTTATCCTCATCAGGCCAATTACAGGGATAATGAATAATGCCATTTTAAGTGATTTATCCTGCGCAATCCTTCATCTTACAGTAAACTTTGTTGTATAATGTTACCCCACAAGTGTATACTTTTGCCTGTGCACATAATACTAAAGTACTTGACAATGTCTAAATTTAGGTGTGTGGTGGTGGTGTGATGTGATGGAAGCACCCCAATATTTATTACAGCCTTGTATAAACAGTAGTAAGGGTATGGGTGCTGTTGATAAGGTTATTGCATCTCGCCTTCTTTACTTACTGCCTTACTACTACAAGTCGGCGCTCGGCACGGTTTTCCTCTTTGTGTACACTTATTATGTGATGTGTGCCTACGTACACAATATATGTCTATTACATTACACCCTTTCATTATTTCATTCATTTATCTAATTTATTTTTGTAGAACAAGAGGATCAATTTCTTCTATATAAAGTGTTGTCTACTGCTTTTGTATGTTAAATGAAATGTACTTCTATTTTTTTCTCTTGTAAATTAAGCAGCTCGAAATTTCAACAACATGCATACATGGATTTTTTTTTACCTATCCCATCATAGCATCATCATCATCCGAGGTCTTCGAGAAAATTAACGGTGGATGACTTGGTTAAATTTGTAAATCAACCCTGGACGCATCAATCCATTTTTATATTGGTTTTGAGTATAAATTAAATGATGTATTATCAACTTCACCATTCACCAGCGTCGACCCCATTATATTGATGAGTACATGATAATACATATTATGAGTGAGAAGATGAAGGGTTTGTTGTAGCAAAAGAAAATTGTTATTAGTTTTCATTGTAATTATCGTTATCATCGTCACCGTAATTTTGATAAAAAGGTTAGTTTAAAATTAAGTGTTGATTACACGATTGATGTGGTATAAGCATTAGGCAGTACTAGTACTACTGCATTGTGCACTATAAATATTTTAACAATCTGATATTAATAACCCTACTTTTGTACTTTGGCTCTTTCATAATGAAATAATACCTTTGACAATCTATGTCGTGAATGCAAATATCCAAGCTAAGTATTAATATAGTTAGTTATCTCAAAACCAATTTATTTGAGAACATGATGATGTCTTTAAAGAGACATTAGCATTTAAACAATTATTTTTAATATAATTTTATTTTAGTATTCTATTAACAGCCTCTAATTATAATATTGTTATCAGGTGAGTCAGTAGATCAACAGAGAGTCAAGCACGCAATATAACAACAACAAAAGATAAAACCGAACTTGATTGAACATTGCATTTTTCATCATCATAAAAAAGGAACAATGAGATATTTTTAAAAGTAGTACTGATCAAGTAAAAAACGAAATAAAAAAGGCCTTCATCACATCAGCATAATTTCGGTCGTCGTGCGATGAAGGGAAATTTTTGCTGATCTCATCATCTCAATTATACACGTTTCAAAATACAATGGTTTCAAGAAAGTTGTTTTGAAATCCTGTATCTACAGATTGTATCAAATAACGTCTGTCTGTTCACCGACAAATATAATTTAGATTTTTTCAAATCCAATTAAACACTTTCTTTATACTTTCTCAGTTGTAACGTTTCTTTTCTGCAGTTACCAATTATTCTATATAATTTTTTTCTGCAGTCACTCCCGCACGCAGCTTACGTATATATTACGCTTAGTCCTTCTTTCCCCATTTGACTGACAATGAATTGCCCATTTTGCCCCTTTCAAAATACAAATGAATGATGTTTGCAAGCACTGATTAATATAAAAATATAAAGTGAACCGAATAATATCTTAGTTTACAATAGCCTTGCTTACATCTACTCTAAAATATCAAAAAATAAGGTGAGGGCTTATTTACAATGTTTAGAGAAGTTTACATATTTTTTCTTAAGTACGAAAGACGGCGAGACGGACATATGAAATTTTGTTAATTATATGTGGCGTGCTTTCATTAATTTCAACTCTCAATGCGTGACATGCTGCTCTGGCTCTACTAGAAAAAAGGTGAAGAGAAGGATTGTTGAATGACTGGTGAGTTTTTGGAAACATTTTTTTACACTCGAACTTTATTTAATTCTTTATAGATCCATCCGCTTCAACTGTCTTAATCCAGTTCTGTTCAACCTGTATTAGTGATGGTTAACCCAAATTATATGTATTAACTGCATAGATGATAGTGTCCAAAAGTTGAGATCATGCAGATCTGATCAAATCTAATTTTCTGAAATTTCTAATTCTGTACCAGTTCATAAATTTAATTAAAGTTTTGGTACACTCAATTATGTTATATGTATATATGCACGGTCATTCTGACAAGCATCAAAGTATGTTGTTACATGAATAAAAAACTGTCAGCATGAAATTCTTATTATGAATAATCTGTATTTAAGCTTTGTTGGTTTTAATTTAAATCAAGTTTTAATTTTAAAATGTGAGACAAGAGTACCCTTGCTTTTGCAAAACAATTTTATGCGTCGATTTTTATACTCATTGGAACAATTTTTAACAATAGCTTAAGACAAAGTTGATAATTAAAATGTTTTTGCTAATTGTAACTAAGGTAGTAATGTATCAAATCAAGTATTACCGTCCTTGTTTAGGCAGTAACTATTTTTTACTTTGCTTATCTAAAAATAAAAATGTGCTCATTCCAGTTTAGCCTTTTAACTTTGATTGATGGCTGCAAGTTCAGCTTTTTTTCTCTCAGAATGATTTGTAATTACGTTATACTATGTACATTCATTCTTCAAAACTCCAATATAAACTCATCAAAGCGAACTTGACAGTTGAAGAGAAACTTTAACTCACAATTCAACAGAGTATAAATATTCATTCTAATTGCAAGTCGACACATCAAATTGAATTAAAAAGTTATTCTACAAAACTCTAATTTTCAAACTAAGCGTAAATATCTCCTACACGAATGTGTCTACTACACAAATTACAATACTTAATTTAATTACAATACATTTTTGGCATCCTTATAAAAATATGAATTTTTATTTCAAGTGCGAACAACTTGTGATTTTTTCGGTTCGCTTTAACGAACCAACAGTAGGGAAATTTACACTTCCCAAACATTAAAAACCTTGTTCATAACTTTTCAAAGAAAACTTCCGTCCAACCGTGAAAAATTGCATTTTCTGAAAACAACTTTTGTTTACCAACCATTTTTTTAATAATCAATTTTTTGAATGACGATCCATTTTGAATTAGTGAGTTTAATGGAGGGACAGGATGTATCATAACTTCCCCATTCGCATGAGATTAGATGTCTGACGAAATATTAAGCCGATAATTGCAGTAATGAAATCGTGACAGGTAGCCTTAAATTGCTCTTCTGATACACATCTGCTCCCCTCAATTTTGCCGTGCAATAATGTATCTAATCTATATAACTTTGAGTAAAACAGTACACCATAAAAATGATGTACTCTCTTATGACTTGTGTGTGAGTAATAATCGTCAGTCAACAATGTACACAGACAGAGATACAAACTAACATTCTTACCATGAAAAGTTTTTTTTTGTGTAAAACAACAACAGACGTAACCCCACTATGTGCCATTCTATACCAGATACACACAATTTTTTAATATCTTCTGCCGTGTTTTAGTGGCAACAAGTTTCAGGTTCGATATTTTATTAAATTTTTTTTCAAAGTTAGTTGCTCTCATATTTATGTAATCGTAATAACACATGATGATTTTTCTACCAACCAAACTGACACGTAATTTATATAACGAAATGTTCTAAATGAATAAAAAGGTTTTACGGCAGAGTCATAAAACGACAAAAGATAATGGCGTCCACATATAAACTATACATTGCTACTCCTCTACTTTTTTACAATATTGTGGGCTGCCTCAGCTTGATACGTAAAAAAAAGTTCAGATATATTCTTTTGGTAAGAACACAAGGAAAGTAATTAATAATCATTATTATTGTTTAGCGTCAAATTTTGCTCCACTTGAAATGCCACACGTTCAAAAGTTTTCTCTCTCTAATGATTATACGGTGTGGTTCCGCAGGATAAAAAAAACAATCATTTGATACGGTAGTGGTAATGCTTTTGACTGTGGTGTCTATATTGTTGTCTGTGTGTATGTAGTAAGCAACGAAACCAATATAAAAACATTTTTGATAATGATGATGAAACAATGAGTAATCATTTGTAACATTTTAGCAACTCGACATCAACTCATCAACAACAAATATGTTCACAGTCAAATGTAATGATATTTTTTTCTTCGTTCATATAATTCATTTAAGTTTTGATAATTTACGATAATTACAACAAAAACATATGGCACTTAAGAAAAGTGTAGTGACCGAATTTATTGAGGTTTATACTCGAGAGAAAAAACTAACTTAGTTTTCATACCAAGAATCATCATCAAACACGATTAAGAACGGGCATTCATGCTACTTTTTTATTTGGTCGTGTCATACTACGTAAAACCTGTCTAAAAATGAAGTAAAAGGGGATCAACGACTTTGGTAGTATGAACAAAACGAAACGAATGTATGTTTTCTTATGGAAGTAATTACTCACTTATCACAATAACCATTCCATCAATTAACATTCCTCCCTCTCCCTGTGTGCAGCCCATAGCACGATTATATTTTTCTAATTTCATATAACGTTAATTTGTGCATTTGGATTAGAGTTCTTTTAAAACATACAGTTTGTAAAGAGCCGTGACTATTCACGGCCATAATATTCTCTTCAGCTGAAAAGCTGAACTCTTTTTATTTTTTTGTACTGATGACTGACTCAATGAGTGACACTAATATCTCTGATGTTTAAATAGCTTGCCAAATTAGGCGCAACATTTGTCTACGAATTCATGCCTATTGCTCACACAAGACAAAAAAACAAGTAATAATCAAATCTAATTCGAAGAAATAATTAAAATGCTCTCATACCGCCCTGGCTCACATTATCTAAATGAGTGTAGGCCAAACGTTTATCTACTACTGCAAGGTATAGAGATATCTATAAGGGACGTTAGATGAGTGTGTACATACTTATATTTGTAGTATCTAATTATCACTATAAGAGGGCCAACCAAAGTCTAGGTAAAAGATTTTCCAATTGAAGCTCTCCGCTCCTCTTGGCCTTTTTTCTTACTTGGTGGATATCTGGGCACCAGCGCAGCGATGATGATGGTGACGAGGATGATGAAAAAAGTTAAATGAAGTGATGCTTTAGATAGGAATGTATGTATGTAAAAGTTTTCATCAAAATGCCTTAAATGACTGACTCAGCATAATGATGGTAAATGTTAATTGCATTTAACCTAATACGGTAACCTGAAGGAATTTTAAATTAGAACAGACGTGGACCACCATCACTAAGAAAATGACCAGCCCATAAAAAATGTGAAAATTACTTTTAAAACGATTCTTCTACTATCTACGCAGCCTAAGAAAAAGTTTCTATTTCTACACATCATCGTACTATTTGCTTACCCATATGCCAGAAAAGCTTCATCACACCGACATTCATTCAAGCGGACTAATATATACTTTTTTATATTACCAGAAATTTTTACGTGGTATGTAATGCAAGTATGCTTTAATATTGCCATTATCTATTCTTTTGATTGTTATTGTGAAGTGCCAGTCACAACGTGTCATTAAGAGTGAGCATCTTTCAAAGTGCACAAGACGTTTTTTTCCTGTTGTCTCTGAAGAAAGAAAAAAACAAAGACAGATGAAGTTGAAGGAGTTGCAAGTTCGTCTGACTTGAGAGCAAAGAGGCAATGAAACCTGGTGAATTGATGTATGAGTTGTATGTGTGTAATGTACTCGCCGGTGGTGAGGTGGGTTTTTAGAGACAGAAGATACGTGCTTGCATTTGTTAGTGTACTTAACTTACAAGGTGAGAGCACCATTACTGATATTATGACAAAACAACCATTATTTGAATGTTTTAAATGATCCAATGAAGGTTTATCTAATCTTTGGAAAAAACTTTTTTTTCTCCTAAATTCTTCGTAGATATTACCTGAAAGCTTCATGCTCTTCGTCTTCGTCGTCACAAAACTACTTCACCCCACCACCACCAAGTTTTGTCTTGTGTTTACTTACATAGTTGACTCACTGTGAACAGTAAAAATAATAATATCACATAAAGCTACCTAAAAAGTAAATTCCTTTTAAGTATTGAGCATATTATAACATACCCACTCCTTCAAAGACGTTTCTTTATAAAAATTGCGCTGAGAAAAAGACTAATTTTCCTTCTTTTACCTTGGCTTTTGTTTTAAAAGCTTGTTGGTGCCAGTTGATAATTGCTGAGCTAATTACGTTAATTTTTCTAGAGACTAATGAGCATTTCGTGACCCTGTGACCACGCCTCCTACTCAAAACATGGACAAAGCTTTGCATATTAACGAAGTGTTTGAAACTAGAGATGGTTTTACTACCGCACAAGAAAGCGAATGAGAGAGAGAAAAAAGATTATTAAAAAAAGGTAATTGAAGATCATGCTGAAAAAAATGAAAGACACCTCCATCCACGAATGAACTCAAAAAAAAGCTTAAGCGCTCAGCAATTTTTTTTACAAAAATGAGAAGTTGAGAAGCACAAAAAAGTTCAAATTATGATAATGATTATTTCTACTGGGTATAAAATGAATTTCGCAAATCAATAAAAGAATGTAAAAAAAAGTTGAAAAAGATAATAATGTGACATGCCGTTTGTTAACTAGTAAAAATGTAATCATAATTGTTATTTTGTGAACATACCGATATGATTTTCAACGTAATTTTATACGTTTTATTAGCTTAGTGTTAATGAGGTAGTCATTCAGCAAGTCTATACAATCATTTTAAGAGAGATTCCATCCAGCAAGAAATCATTAGAAATATCATAAATATAATTACAACCTGAGCATTTACTTGTTGTGTTGTAAGTTGTAACTACAAAACATGGGCTCCTCTTGGGCGCTTATGTATTTTTTTCAACTGCCCAAAAGAAACACGCATCAACAAATTTAGGAGTTAATATACTCGAACTCCATTGTTTTGCCCTTTTTTTTCTTTCCTCCCATCATATCTGCCAGAGACGAAGAGAAAAAAATTAATTTTCTGCGATGGAAGAACCGGTTGCACAAACAAAATTAATTTATAAAATTAACTTTTATTTATTTCAACCAATCACCTTGAAGCAATTAATCAGCCAAGTCAATTACTTAACACATATCTGCCATCCACTTTTACAAGCCATTGAAAAGTTCTCTTCTCGTCATAAGAGTTGTCAAGTAGTCGTCATCTCTTTTGAGTACCAAAATGGGAATTACTCTTGATTTGATAAATGGAAAATTTATTAGTGTTTTTTTAAAGAGAAGCAGGTATATGAATATTATAAAAACTTCGTGTACGACACTAATAAAAGATCTCTCATGGTATGGGAAAGAGAATATAGATAATGAATGTAAATAGTACAAAATGATAGTTATGGTTGTTAGCATTCAGGATGAACAGATCAAGTCTTGTTGTTTTTTTATGTGTATTTATGTTACATTTTGAGTAGGATGTCATGTTTTGAATGCAGGTGGCATAATACATTTCTTTCGCTCATAAACTGACATCCATTCTTTTATACTTTTGATATGCCCCCAAGCTAGTTAATGGATTTTTGGCAATTAGCACGTATGTATAATATTTAAACTTGTTTAATGAATTCTGCATGCGTGTATAATCTCTTTGCTTTGCCCGATAGACCATTTGTTCATTGTTGTTTTTGTAAACAATACAGATTTTTTACCTAGATGTAAAGTACTTTTTATACTATCATTATGACGTGCTTTGATGATGACGTCATGTAAATTAATAATGCAAATGTATGCTCACTAATTTTAGTTGTTTCCACAAATAGAATAAGCTTTTCAATAAATCAATCAGAATTAACATGAAGGCCGACATAAACATTACAGATTCATGACTTTTTGAAAAGACAAATGTCTTCAGATGTCTTTGTAAAAAAAATTGACTTACATATTTAAAACTGATTGTCCAAAAACTGCTTAGATAATTTTTATATTCCCGTCTTAAAAGCTTATTATATACAAACTTGGATAATATTCAATACAAATTGTGAAACCAATCAAGGCACTGGTAGGATTTAAGTGAATTGATACGTCATTGGTAGGCACATTACACGCTTGACTGACGTTTGCCGACGGTTAAAGTGACATTGAATACTATAATTTATCCGTGAGATAAAGCCAACATTAACTTTCAATTTTAATAATTATATCAAACCAATTTCCCCTTTATTTCTTTCCATGCATAAACATTTTTTTTATGCAAGAAGGGATGTAATTTATTTGATTTAAGTGGTGATAATACAAATACACGGATAACAATAATGAGCATTGTGTAAAACATGAAAAATATAATCGTGGAAGCACAAAATAACACCTTTTTGCTAATTTTACTCTAATTTGCGATATGTTTAGCTCATTAAGTTTTTGTTTCCTTGAGTGGATTTCGTGCATTGTAAAGCATTTATTACACGATTATCAGTTTTTATTCTTTTGGTTTCATTAGGTCAACCCAAACGATACTGATAATGATATGATTACACTGTAAGCTTTGTAATGTATGCATGTACAAAACCAATGTCGATATATAACTTATTATTAATGAAAAATAGATTGATTATTAATGATTTACGTAGTAATCTTGGTAGATTACTGGAGATGCATGAGTTTGTAAGGATATTACATGGCCATGCACGAATGAATGTGAATATATTTTTTATTAGCTAAATTTGCGAATATCAGACTCCATAATAATGAAAGATAATATATATGTCTGGTATAAAGCATTGTGTAAATATCCTCTCTTTTAATTCTTAATATTAATATAATATGTGGGTTTCTAGTTTTTGATGTTAAAATGTAAAGTGCATTCTATCTAACAATCATGCCGACTCTAAATGAGTAGTAGCGCTCTAGCTCATTATTTGTTTTTGCCACAGACAATAAAAGTAGTGTTAATGACACCCATTCAAACCATACAGCTCACTTTTATGGCCTGGATGAAAAAGCGTCTTTCAGTCAGAATGACGAGGAGTTAATGCATAGTGAAAAAATGTAGGATGGTAGAAACAAAAATGCAATTAAAAAATTATTTACACAAGAGTTGGTTTTATGATTATCTTCTCTTCGTAATTATCTGCTGTGCTTCTATGTAAAACTGATGTGCTCTTTCGCGGCAAAAAAATATTTCATTACATTTTAAATGCGAAAGTACCCTGTATAATTGTATATAAATTCCAGCAGTTTCAAGGACTTTAATATGTTATATGGACGTGGCTAATGTAAGTCGTTAAAATAGAAATTTTAAGGTAATAAAAAGAGAAAAAACATACTACTTGTGATTTGCTGCTCATTTCATGCAAACTTTTATTTTTAAAATACCTCAAAAGGAATTCAAAGGAATGAAGAACTTTTTTTCTTGAGATTCTACTGGCGTTACTCTAATATGATTGCGATTTGTGGTGTTACATGATATGCTACTTGATATGCTTTGTGCGCAATATCTTTGTCACAGATTTCTTGGTAGAAATACAGATCTATCCAACATTGTGAAGTTTCAAACAAAGTAAAAACTAGCGAATCTGATAATGTTAAGTAAAATACATGTAAAGGTTATATTTCTCGTTTGCTTACCTTTATTTTCATTGTCGCATTTGACTAGGTCACGAATGGAAAATAGTCCCTTAGCAGGACGTGGCTGAGACACCGGCTTTTCGTTTGAGATCATTTTGTCACTGGATTTACAGGTTAAGTCCATCATAATAATACTGATATTGTTTCAGTAATTAAATAGCGTTATTCCACTCATAAAAACGTGATTTTAAAAATCAAAGCAGATTTATTTCATCGTCTCTTTTTGTTGTTTTCAGAAGATTTTTTGGTGGTTTCGTTTATGTAACCGGTTATATATTTTTATGTGTATGTCTAGAGATAAAAACTGTCTACATTACAACCGTATTTTTTATCGTTGAAAATTAAAAACAAGGTATATATTGGATCTCACGAATCAGTTGTGAAACTGGAATTTTATGGTTCATTTATTACCTTCAATTTCGGACGTGTCTCTTGTATAAATTGTAATATCGATTTTGCATGTGCGGAATAAAAAACCCCATTAAAATCCTGATAGTTGAACTATTTGATAAGCATTTTGTGCAAATAAGGTTCATCAAAAGTTTGAAATTACCAACTCAGCTTTCATTAGCAGTAATTCGATAAATGGTAGGTAGTCGGTAGTATTCATTAAATTATACACAATAAACACTTAGAACAAAAACAGAGTTTAATTATTCTTAGATATGATGACAAATCATTCTAAGAAGTTAGTTAATTGTTTATTATCGATACTCCATAAAACACAATTGTTTCCAATATAGCAGGTGTGAAGTTTCTTCTTTTAATGATCAATTATCATCGTGAATGTATTCCATAAACAAACAAATCAATTTTGACAGGACAAAAAACGATTTGCAATGTTAATGATTTGACGACATATTGGAAATACACTTTAATGCGTTGTAAAAGTAGATTATATAAATGGTCAACAAATTATAAACACACTTGTCAATTAAACTTGTTTGTATTCAATAACAATCACGTCTTATTATATCAACTTGGTAGCTATATGTTTATTTTCCACTGGACCATGAATAAAGTACTTGCTTCCTTTCCTTCTTTTTTGGGGTAATTGAATACAAACTTAGTTGAAAAGTGTTTCTTTCATGACAATCATGACACCACCATCAACGCTCACCAAGCACAACGTAAATCGTGTGGACTGTTGATTTTGAGCTGGCTTAAGAAGCAGCGAGCGACTTATTAATGCTGCGGAAGGGTAAACGATGAAAAGTTCCGACTGTTTAAAAAAACATACAATAAAGCATGTTTCTTCTATTATGTATGTATTCTATTACGAACACAAAGGAATGTGCGTTCACACAAAAACTAAAACAGAGTTTAAAAAAGAGATGCTGTTTAAGACTTGCTGCGTGTGAAGTTAAGCTTGGCATGAACCACGTTGCTCAAAGTGTGCAAGGCAACTGAAACAGTGGGGAAGGAGCCGCCGTGGAGAAAAAGGCTAATTCCCAACAAAAGCAAAGAAAATGAGCGTGTACACCTGCCAGCATACAACAAACCATTATTATTACCAACTATTACTTCCCCACTACCACCTCATCTCCTATTTACCTGTGGCGATACAATATCATCATCATGTGAGTATGAGGTGAATACATGGTAAAGTTCCTAGTACAGCATTTGAACTGAGCATTCGTAGACAAGTAAAAAAGAACGATGCATTGTTACGTTATGGATAGATGTACGGCAACGATGATGAATGTATTCATGTACACGGTAGAATGACTAATCTACTCAGCACTGAGGGAGTCAATAACAAGCATAAAGAAGTCAGAAGTCACTTTGGCTGTTAACAAACAAGGTTTTCTGTTTGCTAACGTGCATTACACAGCTAAAAGCGCATCAACAATACAAGACTGCACATAATGCAAGGGAAAAAATATTATGCATTAATGATAATTAGGCTTTAATTTTTATAGCGCAGTCTGTCTATATTTCATGTAAAATCATTTTTTAACAAACAGAACTAATTCCTCCATTTTTAAACAATTTGCATGAAGGGATGCCTTAATGGATGCATAAAGGGTACATTTTGTATTTTGAATTGTAAATTTAAAAAATTGCGTATAGGTTAATTCGTCAGCATTTACTGAGATCAAAAAATTCAGAATGATTCAACTAATTTATTGAATGAAAAGGATGCGCAAAAAATATGAATTTTTATATTCTGCAGAACTCTGCACATTGATGATTTTTGTAATTGCTAAATTTAAATAAAATTAACTAAAGTATAAAATAACTTTATATTCAGAAGAAACCCGTTTCCTTTAGCTGGTAAGTACAGTAGTTAATTCAATTGTTTTAAAATAATTTTTGGCCATCAAGTAATCGCAACCCATCTCACCTGCGCCCCATGCATCTCATTGTTTGTACAGCGTACATTGTATGTGCATTCATTGGCCCTAATTGAACGTTCGTTACAATAATGATAACATAGAGCATACTGAGCATACAATGTTCACTACAATGTTTCTCAGAAAGCACGAAAAGCGTTTGCAAATAAAATTTGACAGTAGATATAACATGGGGAGAAATGAGTCGAGTCAGTATAAGTAATGATCATGGCTAATATGAGATTTATTAACTGACTCGTTTTGGTCTATTATGTTTTTGTTCGTGTAAAGGGGTGTTCTGTCACAGTTTTACTGCTTGGTTAGACAATTTGGTTGTTTGGTACAAATGAGATATTCTTACACCGTTGTTGTTCCTCTGCTCAATGTAATGTTATTATTGATGCAGAATAGAGAAAAAAGTACGATACGATGAAGGAGCGATTACTTATTATCACGATAATGATGACGGGAATATGAGCGCATTATAAACTTGCCAACAGAGGAACACACCTCACCCTCATTTTCCAACAACAGAAAAGGGATTAAGTATGTTTGTGTGGCAGAGCGACGGACGAGGATTGCTTTAACTTTGTATATGACGGGGATGTGTACAAAAAAAGTGTTGGATGAACGCATGTTGTATATAAAATGTGTATATAATTCTGAATTTCGTATCTTGCGTATAAAGTGAAAAGAGTCGAGAGCGAGGTACGGGGTTGATGATAGAAGGATGTGGTTTAGAAGTGAAGTGGGAAGGCAAGACGATCGGACTGGTACGCCTATGAACGCTTGGTCAAAGCCAACCTGAGAAAGGAAGGCGGTTCTCTGGCGCATGCAGATGTTGAAGTTGTAAAACTTGCTGCTCATTTCCTTTTATTGTCCACTTCACCTTTTTTCACTTCTCTCTCTCTTCTTGTTTATTAGTGAAGTGGTAGTGGTGTGCGATTTCATTAGATTACGTTTTTATAATTGAGTTCTGGCTACTGTTTGTTTGCTTTTATGACCACAATGGATGAAATTGAAAATGTAATAATCCCGAGAAACAATCAACCATATAATTTACATTTATTCTATGTTTCATGCGTAGCATAGAATAAACAGCAGATTTTGTCCGCCTTGATAACGTAGGATCTACACA
>JAQFXM010001108.1:0-36202 GCA_034693345.1 Entomobrya multifasciata | reverse complement strand
TTTACTCTGGTGTCGGTCCAGGAAGATGTCGCTTGTGGCATGGATGTGGGGATTGGGGCATAAGCAAATACACCACAAATATGTACCTTTTTCTCATATGCTTTACCATAAGAAGAACCAACAATTTACATTTAATTTTATTTGAGATAAATAAATTTAAATTCTGACTCCAAAGAAACGCTGAAGTTTGCTTCTAAATTAGTAGTATAATTCAGCAAATATTTGCTTAAATTACACTGCATGTTTCCAAAACTTGTCACAATTTTTTGATACATATGCTCAAGAAAGTATTTATTTAAATGAACAAGTTACTTTATTCTATATTTTCGAATATGAAAATTGAAATAAGCTTCCACATTTTCAATTTTTAGGGATTAATTAGTAAAAGAGCATCAGTTAGATTAGTAATCAAAACATTGATATATTCCCTAGGTGTATCCTTGTTTAGTGTAAATTGCACGCCAAAACGTAATGGAAGCATGCACTGAGCATTCCATTTTACATAAAAATACCTACGCTTACAATGCTTATTAAATGTATGATTTTCAGCTCTCTGCTGATTTATAAACTTTTGGCTCATATCACATATTTCAACGCCATAAGGTAAAACTAAAACTATTCCTACAGTTACAACCATTGAAGCTGCAAAAGCAGCGAATGTTATGTAAATGGGAATAACATTAAAGCATTTAAATGTTAACCACCAACTTGTTGTAACACAAATTTGAAGACAGATCATTATCAGAAATAATATATTGCGTACAAAGTAATCACCAGTTTTTAACACCACCCTTAATTGTGTGTACAGTTCAAGTCTAACTTGTTGAGATTGATTAGATCGTCTTGTAATATTTCTTAAACAAGTTAATATAGTGGTTCCGACAGACAAAAAAATGATCACCAGAAAGGATAAAAAGCGCAAAAATTCTAAAATACAGATTGAACTAATAACTAGTCGCAATATATAACCTACAATTATATATTTTATACTTCTTACGTACGGGGAAGGCAAAAATAGCTCAAAAACGTGGTAAAATGGATCCAAATCAGCCATAACTGAAACTATTGGCAATAAGGGTCCCACTACAACAAAAACTAATTGAACAATCATCACATATATTCCAACCAAATCCCTGGTTGTTTGTTTCCTAAAATGGTAATCTAAAAGGAAGAGAAAAAAATCAATTTCAGGCCATCATACTTCACTTAAAATAAAATGCTTACAGGTTCGCTCGATTTCAAACAGCTGGTTAATCAAGGTTTTCATTTCAGGTGATCTATAACATGTTAAGTATGTTCCCCATTCAAGCAAAGTACATGTGCCGAGAAAAATTGAAACAACTATTCTGACTGTATTATTGATTGAGGTCCTATGAAACAATTTAAAAATTAGATTGAATGCGCAAGTCCCAAAACCAATTGTAAATGTAAAAACTGTTAAAGCTGTCAGGAATGGAACATATTTCGCTTGGAAAATCTTTTCAATTTTTAAACTTATTGTGCCCTTTTTGATATGAATTTGATAGGGAAATGGAGTCAAAAATTTGTACGCAGTTCGATGTAGTTTATATACGTCCTCGAACAGCTTCGTAGCTATTGTGTTCCTGTTTTTCTCGGTGGATGATTCCATTTTCGTTTATAGCTCCAATTTCCTTAGAGAATATTTTGAAATATTCAAAATTCTGTACAAATGGTATCACTGTTCGTCGGTACTCACTATTTTTCTGACTGTTCGGAAATCATATAAGAAAATCTTGTTTTTCATTAAAAAACGTTTAAATTATTCATGTTAAAAATAATCTTTAAAATTATCTGGTTTTTTAACGGACGTAAAGTACTCTTGAAAATTTAATGCTACATGCTATATTTAATAAATTGTATGTTATACATTTATGTAGCCTAGATGAAAATATTCTTAAGTATTTATGTTTTGATCTATAAGCTATAATTGAAATATAATGCACGCTATGGCTTTTAAATTCCCAAAACACTATTGAAGTTCTTGTTTTTTCACTTTGTGAATTAATTGTACAGCAGGTTAATTTTTATTCGCAAGAGTATTTGATTAATTATTTTTCAGGTAGCGCTTGCAAATGTTCAACTATCCCAAAAGTGGTATGGTCTATAACAATATGAAATATTTGGCAAACACAAGTCCTAACCAATGACTACATGTAAGTATTTATGGTTTAAAGTCAGACATCTCTTGCAGTGCATGCGATAGTTTTTTATATTTTATTGGATTACGTACAAACTTATACGGATTTTCATTTTTAACCAAGACGCTCTTAAAATCAAGCTCTATCTCTTAACTTTTATTCAAACAGTTGTGCAATATTTCAAAGTAGCTTATGCAAATAATCAATAAATTTATTATAAGAAACATGTGTTTTATGATATGATATGATATGATATTTTATGTTCTATGATACTACATATAATTTAAATGTAACTTTTAAAGTTTAGTTGGGATCCTTATTAGCAGCTCTAACATGTGTGTATGGCTGAGTATCAGCCATAAACTAGAAATAATGTATTGAAAAGCGCATACACACATGCTTGTCGATACAATATGTTTAGGGTATGGCTGATACTCAACCATGCATACATTCATACATATTACACAGCACCGTTTCTATGACCAACAAAAATATTCTGAAGACCCAAATTTAAATTCGCAATCGATTTTGTGTGAAGTTACAAGTACCATGAGCTTAATGTTTTTGATAAATATGTTTTTGGTATGAAAATATTGATTTGGTCTTGCAGGGATGTAACTTAAAAAATGAATAACTCCCTTTACAATTCGTTCGTTTTTACTTTGTGGCATATTTCTGATATAGCCCATATTAAAATGATTTTAAAAATATATTTCTTTGTGCAAAAAAAGTTATTACGAAACATCCAAAAGTTTTTGTTAGATATTTTTCCTAACTTTATATCTTTAAATACAAAATATATTTTTACGGATTAATCAACAGAACAGCATTAGTTAAGTTTGTCACAAAAACGTTGAAATATCCAATTGGCGTATCCTTGTTTAACGTAAACTGAACACCAAATCGTATAGGTAGCATGCGTTGAGAATTCCATCTCAAATAGTAGTAGTACCTGTTATTATTTTTATTATATGTGTGACTTACACCTATCTTATGATCTATGAACTTTTGACTTGTATCACAAATTTCTACTCCATAAGGCAAAAGTAAAACTACCGTAGCGGTCCCCATAATTGAAATTACAAATGCTACAAAAGTAATGTAAAGTGGAACAAAGTTATAACATTTTAGTCCTACCCACCATGTCATTGTAATTACAATTTGGGAACATGATATTAAAAGAAATAATACATGGCGCACAAAATAATCGCCTGTTTTTAGCAGTACACGTAACTGTGTGTAAAGTTTTAGAGTGACTCGCTCTAAACGTTTTGGCTGCTTAGTTAATTCTCTTAAACAGGAAACTAATGTGGTTGCTAAAGCCATAAAAATAATTACAAGCAGAGATAAAAATCGCAAAAATTCAAATATGCACACTGCACCCAGTAAAAGGCGTACAAAAGGTACTAGCAATATAATAGAGATGTTGCGTTCATATGGGGAGGTTAACACAAGCTCAAAAATATAATAAAACGGGTCTAAATTAGCTATTATTCCAATTGGTGGTACCAACGGTGCTACAAGAAAAATCAAAACTTGTAGTAATATTAAAAATTCACCAATCCAGTCATGTAATGTTCGTTTCTTGATTTTGTAATCTTTAAAAAATCAAATTATTAATAATTTTTGAAAAAATGCATTGTTCTCTTTAAAATGTTGTACATGTATGTAACTTACAATTTCTTTCGATTTCGAATAGTTGGTTTATCAACGTTACAGTTTCGGTAGATTTGCAGCATGTAAGAAAAGTTCCCAATTCAAGAAAGGCGCACGTGCCAAGAAATAAAATGACTATAGCTTCCACAACGCTAATATATGTTGCTCTTTGAAATAGTTTCAAAATTAGGAGAAACGCACATGATCCAAAACCACAAGAAAATGTTATAAATAGGAGAGCTACAAGAAATGGGATATATTTAAAATGGAATATGTTTTTAAATTCTAATTTGATTTTTCCTTGCTCTATTTGAATTTCCAGAGGAAATGGATACAAAGTATGAAACATTGTTTTATATAAATTGTAGGCTGCCGCAAATTGCGGTGTTGCAACAATGTTAATTTTGTTCCCGATGGTTCTTTCCATGACTGCTTCATAAGAGATGAATAACGACAATGGATTAACAAGCTTAAGATTAAGTTAGCTGTATCCACATAAAGTACTTTAGTTTAATGCTCACATTTTTAAGTGCATCAATAAAATATTACTTTTTGACTGACTCGTGTGGAATATTATGTATATTATTATGTATACTATTTTGTTTTAAATATACGTGGACTTACAGTGTCTCTTTTTCTTATAAAATTGTACCTTAAGCGTTGTGAAATAGTTTAGGGTAACAAAGTACTAGAGCCAACATGTTTTTTATCATTTATTTGTTGCTGTCAAATATATATTGGACATAAATTGATATTTTACGCTACCCAAAATACTTTAATCGTTTAATAAATTTACTTTGCTAAAAAGCAGAAAAAAAGCTTTCTGATTTCGCTCTAGAAAAGAGAGCTTTGACAGCAAACCCTATATGGTACTTCCTGTGATAATTGGAATAAAGTTTTTAATTTATTCCATGCATTGATTAACAAAAATTTGTTTAAATAGTTGGAAAATATCAAGATATCCAATTGGCCAATGGGGGTACTCTTTTTTAAGGTAGGATGAACTTCATACCTTACTGGCAGCATGCGCTGGGATCTCAGCATCCCACAGAACAAAAACGGTATATTGTTTTGTATTTCCATCACCTTTTTCTGCGGGATGAATTCTTTTTACAAGCTTGGTGCTTTAGTCGTTTGATGAAAATTTCAGACCACTGATCCCTTTAGTAACCTTTTTTGTAAATTCCAATTCACTAGACTGACATGAAAAGATTGACTAGACAATGCTAAAGTAAATTTTTAAAAAGTCGTATCAACTGTTTTAAAGATCACGGATTAATCAATAACACTGCATTCATGAGATTTATCATGAAAACGTCCAGATACCCAATTGGTGTACTTTTGTTCAAAGTAAATTGCGGCCCAAATCTAATTGACAACATGCGTTGGGAATTCCACCGAAGAAAATGGCACCTATTTTTGTTGTACTTGCTAAACGTATGATTTAGCGCTATTTTACTTTCGATAAAATTTTTACTAGTGCTACAAATTTCAACCAGCCGTGGCAACAGAATCTCTACTCCTACAGTGGTAACAACTGCTGCCTGTAATCCAAACACGATTATAAACATCGGGAGTAAGTGCCAGCATTTGAGCACAAGCCACCACAAAGTTGTGATATTTAACTGGAAACAAGTTAAAAGAAAAAGTAAAACATAGTGAAAAATACAGTCACCAATTTTTAAAACGATTCTTAGCTGCGTGTAAAGCTTAAGAGTAGCCCATTCTGATCTCGACGAATTACTGACAAGTTGTCTAAGGCAAGTTACCATAGTGACTGCAATGGATATAACAACGAACAAAAGAATACAATTAAAACGAGCAAATTCAAAAACACAGAGTAGCCCCAGAAGTAATCTTATGATTGGAATAGTCAGTATTAAAGTGATACTTCGATCATAAGCTGATGGAATTATTAGTTCAAAAATGTGGTAAAACGGATCCAAATTAAATGAAATTGCTACAATTGGCAAAAATGGGACAAAGCAGAACAACAACAGATGGCTTGTGATTAAAAATAGTCCCACATAATCCACATGTTTCGTTTTCGTTAAATGGTAATCTGAGTAAATAAAAAATTGAAATAAACTCTCATTGGTTTGAACCAATATATAAATATAAGGTTTTAAGATATCCATTGGAAACTTACATTTTCTCTCTATTTCAAACAGCTGGTTGATCAGGGGTTGTAGTTCTGTATTTTTACAACATACTATGTACGTTGCCCATTCTAGAAATGAGCAAGAGCCCAAGAACAAGCAAATTACTATTGCTATCACGTCAATGGTTAATGATCTCGTAAACAGCTTAAATATCGGCAGAAATGCACAAGAGCCAAAACCAATTATTGTGGTTATCACTATCAGTACAATTAAAAATGGAACATATTTTAATTGAAGAATATTGTCTACTTTTATATAAAGTTTTCGCTTAATCACCGTAATATCAAAGGGATATGCATATCCGTGTCGAAATAATAAACGATGTAACTTATAAGCACTTACAAATAATGGTGTAGCAACACAGTTGCCACTTTGTGAGACATGTTTATTCATAGTGGACTGTGTTATGTACGATTGGAATTTTTATTTGCGAATTACTTTTGTAAAAGATTGGTGACCAATTTCAGACTTCAATCGAAAAAGCACATCTGTTTTACTCATGGTTGAATTTGTCGTATTGATTTTAATTTCTAATATTTTTTGTCCAAAAAAAGCTTTGAATAATATGAAAAACTAAATTCTGTAATATATATAAGTTTTTATTGATTTTTATTCATGTAATATTAATTTCAATTGCGAATATAATTTTATTTCGTCTTGGAACGTTATGAGATGGGTATAACTAAATTGGTATCTTCCAGCGGACCGATCGTTGTCGCCAAAGACCTTTTATAACAAAGGCCAGTTAAGCCTCCTTATCTTTATAATCCCTTCAGGAGAAAACGAAGTGGTTAGATAAAAATGGCTGTTTCCACCGACCAAGTACCTTTCAAAATTAAAATTGTAGGGTTCAACTTTTAAAAGATTTGTTAGTAAATACATGAATACACGAAAAAGTAATGCAGAAATCAATTTAACAAGACAGTTTGTACCTTATTTGTAAAATAACAAAAGTGGCAACCACTTGAGCTATAACTTGGTCTCATTTGAAGAAGTCATACTATTAAATGCATCATTGGATTTGTATGACTTTTGTTATGCTGTTTTAGTAACATTAAAATTATTGATCACTTCTATGATCACGTAGGCAATATAGCAGCTCGTTCCAGACACCTGCGAAAATCGAATTTAATGGTGCCACTAGTTTAATTCTAGGACATTCGAGTTCGAATTTATTTGTGATCTTTTAACCAATGTGTATTTGTGAATTAATTTTCAGTTCACTAGGTATAATAACAGCTGAGGAATTCGAATTAAAACAGGCAATTCATTTTAAAATTATGAAGTAAGGCGTTTTTAACATTTTAATATCCCATGCATTAAGCATTCAATCCACAGGTTTACTATGATCTACTTACAAACTATTTAAACGAAAAGTTTCGTAATACTTGTAGTTCTACAATTAACATGAACTAGAGTTCAAGAAAAATTGGCATTTGCCAATTTGTTGACATGATATGATAAACTATGTTTCACGAGATAACTTTTGCCATTGCAAAAATATAATAAATGGAGAGGGAGAATATAAATGCTAAAAATTATAATTTGAAATAATTGCTGTTTTAAGATGAATTCTACACTTTAACTTCTTATGCTACTCCCTACTTGGGAACCATGCTGCCAAATTAAATCTAGCTACACTGCACTGCACTCATTAGTTCTCCACTTGTTATAGCAAAGTATGATGAAACATCAATTTCAGTATTACAATTCGTATTCAGTTGAGTATCACAGACATGTGTGCAGAAGTAAATTTGACTTCTAAAAATTAGTAAAAAGGTCGGTGGACAGGAACATTTTTATCTAACCTGTCATTCATCTAATAATCTTTCCTAAACCCTTAAACAATAAATTTAAGCTTTCTTTGAGAAAAAAGTCTTTGCCGCGGAGGGTCGCTCAACACTACGTAATCATTAAAATAATCTACCCGAATAATCCCATATAATATATTCAAATTTTTCTTTGTAAATTTAAATTTTGTTCCAGGAATATTTTTGTACCTTGCTTTTTTGATTTATTACGAAAGGTAAATGTATGTATGTATAGTACTATGCTTATTCTTATTTTAAACGATATCTGTAGATGACAGCGTGATCGAGCGTTTGTATGTAGTAGCTTGCGTATGTAATTATTTTACAAGTTGTCTAAAAATTAGAGTATTGAGACAACTTCAAGCTTTGCCTAATTTAGTTTGGGTGAGGTATTTATAGAATAAAGCAACCCAAAATATGTTGTAGACTTTGTTAATCAGGAAATCATGTGCCTTTTTAAAATCATAATGAATTATTAATTAAAACTACGCATTGACACTTCAAACCGGTTTTGTAAAAATATTTACTGCTATGGTATAAACCATATGGTATGGTGTGGTATTTATGTTTAGATTTAAACCAGTTTGGATTCATAGTATGCATAGGATATATGGATGCATTGCATTGATCTTTACTTTAATATTAACATTATGTTGAGTTGGTATTTTAAAAGTTATTTACAAAGTATTCAGATGTTGAGCAAAGGAAGGAGCTCTGTTACGCTTGCCTTTCTTGTCAAAGCGATTATTATACACAAATTTAATCTCGTAAGATAATATTCTTCCAGACTCTGTATTTTGCAACAAATTTTTAAATTCCAATGGGAATGCACTGCAAGAGATAAAACAGCTAATAATCAAGTAGCAATGGTTGATTTATTAAAATTTGACAAGGGTAAATACATATGATGATATGGTTTTTTCAGAATTAAGAGCTCCAAATGTCGCAAATCTGTTGGGTACATGTTTGAAGTTTTAAGGTTTTGCAAGGTTGATTTGTAGAACGAAATATCTAAATTTCAAATTAACTTAATTTTTCACAGTTTGTGAAAAACCCAACTTACTTGCGGGTTAAAATATGCTTGCAAGATATTTAGTGGATTTGTATTGTAATAGTATACGTATTTCTCAACCAACAGTAGTGCATGTAAGCATACTTACTGTTTTATCTTCATAGTTTTTGTTTTAAATTTTTTTATTTATACATGGCTTTAAGTTTTCGGTAATAAATCGAAATGCAATTCTACTTTTGCGTGTTTATTTTAATATTTTGAATTTATAAAATGATAATATTTTACTTCAAGTAAAGAGGTAATCAATATTTCAACTTGGTCAAAGACTACAACAATTCTTTGGAATGGTGAACATAAATCGGAATATTAAAATTATTATTAAATTACCCGGTACCAATAGTAATAAGAACTGTTTTAACAAAAACTTCTAAATCGTGACAATTGAATTTGCAGCTATTTGTTACCCAGAGTACATATAAAATAATCCATTAAAAGTGTTCAAACAAACGTAACGAATCATTCCCACATTATGTAAATGCTTGAGCAAACAATGCGTAATGTAACATTTGCACTATATTCTTACAAATCGCATTTTTCTGTGCTTACTTTAGCGAAGAAGGCTCTGCAAGCAATGTAATTTTTTACAAGCACATATTTTTAAAAGGCGCGTGTAGATGTTTTTCCAAGATTACGTATGTATTAAGTAATAATATAATTTGTGGTGTTGAAATGTTACGGATCAATTGATAACACGGCATATGTAATATTAATCAAAAGCGATCAGATATCTCATTGGCATACATCTGTTCAGAGTAAATTGTGCTCCGAACCTACGACGATATAAGTATTGTTTTTTGTCGTAAATAATTTGTTTAATGTGGGATTTGACGCCACTTTTCCAGCAATTATGTATGATCACAGGTACAAATTTCGATGCAGCGTGGTAAACAATAATTATGCCTACAGTTGAAACAATTGCTGCCTGCACACAATCTTGGTCGTAAAATATTGGTAGCATCAGCATTTATTCGCCCAAATCACACTAAAACTAATTTATCTAAATGTATAAAAACTAAAATTATAATTAATGAAAAAAAACGTTTTCCCTGTAGTTTATTGATTTAATGATGTATATAATTTTTAAATGAAGACTACAAAATATAAAATAAGAATACCCTTGTACCAACTAGATTACGAATAAAACCAATAAAATCAATACAATTTGGCTCTATCTTATACATTTTGTCTTTAATTTCACAAAATGTAAAAACATGTTGTTCATCAAGATTTTTTCACGTAGTTTGTATAAGATAATTCGAAAACAAAAAATATATATAACAGTATATTGCCAAATTTTCAAGCTTTATTAAATTGGTGAAGCTCATATTCTTTACACAATCGCTTTTATTAAGGACACTTTTGACCCACATTCGGAACTTTAAAACAGACAGTTAGAAAAATAACATCGCCAGTTTTAAATTCCGTTTGCAATAAATCGCAATAATTATTTAAAAAATGAAGCGAAACACATTCGCTACCCCCTACGTAGCAAAGGCTTACAATTACATGAAATGATTTTCCAAACCGCGTATCCTTATCCCGCAAAAGGTCACTTTAACAACCACCACGTATTTCTAGAAATAGAAAACGTATTACAAACCAGATACATTCCTTTGCTAATAGTACTTATAGTAATCACATTAATAATTGGCTTCGGGTCTTGTGTTACTCTTCCGTTACTGAAAATATTCAAACCATTACAAAATGTTGACGCCGTTGCAGTAATTTTTTGTTTGTTTTTGGCGTCATGTTCGTTTCTAGAGATAGGAATCTATCTTACATATCATGGTGGAAAAGAGGTTGCTGCTGTAATGAACCAATTATGGCTCATTGAATGTAAATGTAAGTTTCATTGAAGAACAAACAGTAAATCGGCAAGTTTTAATTTCATGATTACCCTTTTCAGATGTGGAAAACAAACCAAGAAGAAAAACAACCGACATCCGATTACCCTGATATTGTTCGAGTTGGATCCTTTTTAATTTGTTTTTGAACTTTTATTGCCATCTCCTTACGAACGAAGCATCATAATAATCTTAACAAGTTTTCTAATCCGACTTTTTCTCTGTGGCGTCTGCGGCTTTCAATTTCTCCGATTTGTTTCCCTTTTGTTATTTCTTTTTGATATTCAACTCAGTTACGCTGCTATCCTGTGTAACACATTTAATGGAAAATATTCGTTTGAAAGAAATTGTTTGTCTACGTATGTACACACAATTACAACTTTGTGTTAAACTAGGTGATTATTGTATAGGTCGCGTACTTTTCCTTGGCATATTGTGCTCGCAAGGCGTAATGGTGGCTGGTACTGGAATGTACTGGCTGGAAGATCCTCCCATTACTCGTTGTATTTGCTGCTTTAGTTGCTGCAACAGTTGGTATTATTGCAATAACACTTTTATTACCTTGTGGAGTTAAAACAAGCCATGACAAGTCATGAAAATGAGTACGTAGATGAATGTATCTATACGTATCGCGTTTTTCTTTGCATCGAACTAGAGCAACGTGTGACGAGTCATAAAGTTTTACCAATTTTTCTGACGAAATAGAAAAAATTAGACCTGCAGTTCATTGACAAAAGTTGATGTACATTGACTTCTCTATCGAAATATGCAATAAAAAAATTCGTCCAGAAGTCAACATGTGACCTGTTTGACCCTGCTGTCCCAAGGGGGTTTGACCCCGGAAGATGAAAATCTCTAGCGATGGAGTACTCGGCCTGAAGTGTCTGTGTGCCAAGTTTGAAGTAAATCGGTTGAGGCGTTTCAAAGTTAGAGCAAACACAGACAGACGGACGGACAGACAGACGGACGGACAGACGGACAGACAGACGGACAGACAGACGGACGGACAGACAGACGGACAAACTAAAATTATAACTACGATGAATCGATTCATCTACGTAATAAGTGATAAAAGTGAAAGGTTTGTTTGGTTCAAAAAAGCAAATTATCATACATTAAATAAATGCAACAAAAATCACTGCAACTATTTGCTTTGGAATGCTACGCGAATGTTGCCTATTCGGGTTGGGGTTCAATTTATATTGAGTAAGAGCACACCAATTCAGTATTTCAATGTTTTATGACCAATCTGACATATGCTATTATATTGATTAGTCCTTGAAATGTGGATTTATTCCGAAATCAAAACATACAGAACATTGCTAACTATTGTTATATGTTTTACAGATATGCATATATTCTTGTAATGTAATGTAGACAACTCATTGCCGAATTATTATGAGTAAAGCACATAAAATGTTTTGAGTAATATAGGATTTCTTTACTGAGTGGAGTGTCATAGTCACTGTCGTCATGTTTTTACCTTGGCCATACCATACCGGTGAGACTGAAAAATATTGATCACTAGATGCTAGTTAATCCATAACCAAATGCCAAGAACATATTTGATAGAACAATAACAATACACTTGAAATAATTATACTGCTCATCCTTAATGCCAAAATAATATTTTTGGCGGTTTAAAAGCATTTTAAGCAGATATTCGCCATGAATAATTATTGAACTTATCTTCAGCGAATGATAAACCTGTTTTCTACTTTGATGCTGTTTTATAAATAGCTAGCGAATTGGCCAGCACGCTTTAGATTCCCGTTAGTGTACGTAATACACTATTTTAAATCTTAACGGACATGGTAGTTATCTTTAAAATCAAATCTGTTCAACCGTTATTAGTTTTTAGTTAGTTTTCGCCTTGCCATGGGCTCACCAAGTAGAGAGCTTTATTCTACTACTCATTGTTGATTATGCGCGCTTGTTTGGAAGTTTGCATTCTCCATAGGATTCGAATAGGATAGGTCTTGAACTCCGAAATTCGATGAATTTCCGAAATTGTTACATAAGGGACACTTTACAATTAACTGCGTTTGATAGATGCTTTCTCGAGTCCATACATGCATGCATACAAATCCCAAGATTTTTGATTTTCCTAAAAAAGGGCCTGTAAAATAATAATCATCGTTTTGTTGTTTCAGGTAGCTTCTCAGTAGTTGTACACATGCAGTCATTAAAATGTACTTCCTCAGGAACGGTCCATTTCTACATCATGCTAGGAAAAACTTATTTGCTATTTACGCAATGTAATGTTCTTGTTTCCAAAATTTGCTACATTTCATTTGAATAATCAAACGCGAATGCCCGATAAGTTAGTTAATTATACTTATCTGAATCAATCAATTAAAACAATGCCAATTTGAAACATCATTGAACTTGTTTTAGTAAATTATTTTAGTTTGATTTTAATTTTGTCCAAATTTTAATGCCAATTGTTTTACAAGAGTTTAAATTTTAAATTTTGACCGAATTTATCCAACAAAGTTTAGAAAGAAATGGTGCAGGTGCACATTGCGACCAAGGAAAGCCAGGAAAGACTGGAAAAACTATTAGCGGTTTCGGGATCCCGCAGTTGGTGAGTCGTCTTCGGCAGCAGCAACCTGAATTAATAAAAATTAAAATAAGTTATCTGATCGGCCGACAATGAAATATTTAAGAACTGACACTAGAATTTAAAAGTAAAGTTTTACCTGAACGGTTGCAATAAGCCCCAAGACGAAAACTGTCATGATGTATACGAAGTTCATGATGTTAACTTGTCAATGTTTTAAGAATTTTTGGATTGATAGAAACTGTTTTATTTTACAGCAGCAGCAAGATATGAAGTGATCAATATACTTGTTGCGTTTGGCACTCTGAATCCAATTAAGCTTTATTACATTTATTTAATGATTATTGTCAAGTTAATTAGTGCCAAGTTCCGCGATTTGTTTCTTAACTATCTTACAATTAAGACAGACGCAATTAAAATACCAATTCGATGTTGGTGCACAGTTGGGTACTGAGTAAGCTATGAACTGATAAAATGCGTCACTTGTCTAATTTAGTAACTTTATTGAACTAGTGTAATTTATATTGCCTAAATTATTGATCTTTTATTCCGTAGGTTGTAATCACACCATTAACATTCCTCAAATGTGTAGCTTAAACATATCTTCAGGATTGAAATGAATGTTCAATTAAATTTCATTCGTATCCGGCTTAGTTATTAAAAATGCGGAAATCGCAAATGAATCGCAACCGGATACGAATGAAATGGGACTGGCTTTCCTTGGTCGCAATGTGCACCTGCACCATTTCTTTCTAAACTTTGTTGGATAAATTCGGTCAAAATTTAAAATTTAAACTCTTGTAAAACAATTGGCATTAAAATTTGGACAAAATTAAAAGCAAATATGAAGTAAGTGCAAACTTTTCGTCTGAGAATATATAGTTTTAGGGTTAATTGTATTCAGCATGAAATGAATGTTGTTGCTTAGGTTTCCAGTGGATTTTAGACTGAAAAGAAAAAAGTTGCATTTTTCCATTTCATTTTTACATGTGATTTGAGCCTGATTTGTGGGTGTATCAACAGATATTCAAAATGTGAATTTTAATTTTCCTGAAAAGTTCGTGTGATAAAAGGCTGTATGTGAGAGCTTAAGTTATTTGTTTTTTGATTGCATGAATGCTCACTGTTTGATCATGAAACTTTTGACAATTCCCTTAATTTTGACATAAACAATATTTCCAAGCCATAATTTCCAGGATATGACATATGCATATACTGCTAGAATAAATTGCTTGCGTCCTTTCTTGGGTGGTAAAATATATTGACTGATGCTTTCTTCGTGGGAGTTTGCTGATTAGGGATTATTTTCCTGTCCCCAGTTTAATTAATCTCGTACTGAAAAAAAATACAAAAATGAATTCGACGAAGTATCTACAATGAAAAAAGTATTGCCTTAGTGCAATTCTCTCGAATAAACACTTCTCGTCAATATTCATGCATACAATTTTTAATTCTCCTAATATTCTAACAAAAAAGTTATTAAAGAGCGGCATCAAACAAGAGCGGATTCACAAATTGTTTTGACTAAAGATAATAGTTATAAACTTAAAATTGTATGTCATTTTAAGACCATGCGTAAGCACATGCACGAATAAAATTATATTTCTACCGAGTTGAATTACTAGTCACACCAAGTTTTTTTTCATGGAATTCGTGAGAACTTTAGAAATATTCCATTTTGGTTATATAAACCAAGACCTTCATGATATTTTTAGTTTCATTATTTATTAAATTTTTATTCATGAGATAATTTAAACTATATGCATACAAGCAAATATTATCCCAATACAACAATACACAAATTTTAATAACTGATCAAATTTATACCCATAATTGAAATGTTGAAAAAAGAAATTATTAAACACATGGCATCACTAGGGATATCATAGAACTTTGAATTATTAATATGCAAATATGTATATACATTATTAACTACAGTGTGTATACTAATTATAAAAACGAGGAAAGATTTTGAGTTTTCTTGGGTTTTTCGAAAACGCATTGGCTGTTCCAAATTGTTTTATGTGGCAAACTATTGCCGTGGATAGTGCGCATTTCGGTGCACATGAAGTTATATACTGTCACATGTTTTGTAAGTTGTACGCACATAAAACTAAAATGGGTCCCAAAACTAGGTGTTTACTTATTATAAAAACGATAAAGTTTTAAGCTTTTAAAATTAAAAACCGAACTGGTAGTTCAAACTGGGAGCAGAAACAGTACTATAACTCTCTTAAAAACACCTTAAAGCGAAAATCCATGCATCAAATTTGGAATTTTTTGCATGGCAGATTCAAAGTTGCACGTAGAGGTGGGTACTTGTTCCCCAAGTGCCTATTGTAGCCTGCCCTAAAATCCAATTTTCTAAATTCGACTCAAACTTGCTAAAATACTTTGTTTTAGAACACAAAGACCATTTCCCACTCATATATGCAAGTAGTATGGAAATTTGTGGACAAAAACGGTAGGAAAAATTTATTTGTCAATGTGTCCATCGTCAAGTAATTATGAGTTTTTCTCCAAAACTGAAATTTTGGCAGACTTTGCGGATTTGATTTAATAGTTTATCATGTATAAATAATACTTAGTCTCCCAAGATGGTTTTTGTGGCAAGATTAAGTGCGAAGGATGTTTTAGTAAATTGAGACAAAAATTCACCGTAAAGCAGTTTTTCCTATTATTTCGGTGTAGCCATATTTGCACTTGAATTTGTGCATGCTTTAATTTTTTGTGGTCCAAATACCACCTATACTTGTTTTTTCGCTTACGCAGCAGTTCTACACATAACTCGTGGAATTTGGCCAATTTTCCATTCGCTCAATTTTTGAGTTTAAGCTAATGGAGTTTTTTTGTGCTACTTAGACAAAGTTATTATTGGTCAAGCATTCGTTTGAACGTTTTAAGCTCAAAAAGTCAATTATTAGGTAAATATATATGTTATGCTACAAAGTTATATGTACTTCACCAACTGTACAATGTAAAAATTATGCAATAAATGAGGGCTATTACGTCATCGTACGACAAATATGCAAGTATACTTGTGCTTTTTTGCTTCAAAGTTCCCTGCCACTTGCGTATATGAGTGGGAAATGGTCTTTGTGTTCTAAAACAAAGTATTTTAGCAAGTTTGAGTCGAATTTAGAAAATGGGATTTTAGGGCAGGCTACAATAGGCACTTGGGGAACAAGTACCCACCTCTACGTGCAACTTTGAATCTGCCATGCAAAAAATTCCAAATTTGATGCATGGATTTTCGCTTTAAGGTGTTTTTAAGAGAGTTATAGTACTGTTTCTGCTCCCAGTTTGAACTACCAGTTCGGTTTTTAATTTTAAAAGCTTAAAACTTTATCGTTTTTATAATAAGTAAACACCTAGTTTTGGGACCCATTTTAGTTTTATGTGCGTACAACTTACAAAACATGTGACAGTATATAACTTCATGTGCACCGAAATGCGCACTATCCAGGGCAATAGTTTGCCACATAAAACAATTTGGAACAGCCAATGCGTTTTCGAAAAACCTAAGAAAACTCAAAATCTTTCCTCGTTTTTATAATTAGTATACACACTGTATATAGTGTAGTATATTGTTGAGAACATGATCTTGCCCACACTTGCTTCTCCAATTTGATATGTAATGAATGAGAGTGAAACAAAGCTGAATTAGTATTCAGTAGTCGTATCAGGCCTTCATATTTTATACCCATACACAAAACAGTCATGTATTCCAGAAACTGTTGCAAATTAGGATATTCCTGACGAGTCACACTTTTTTGCGTGCTATTTTATTATTTTACTTCTCTTTTTGGGAACACGGCCTCCAATAAATTAACTGTGTGTGTCAAACTTCATTTTTTAAAAATTGGATGAATGATGATGATGAGATGGAGTCATGCATATGCATACAAGTTACCTGTGTAAAATCTCACACCTCACTCATTGTCGAAGGAAACAACTGTACTGTATTAAAAACTGCAACTTTATTAAAAACGTGTGTAATAATAAAATTAATTTGAAGTAATCAGACAAGGTCACTTATTTTCACTGTAATGGCTACATTAGCGTTGTGTTGTGTATAAACTATAATGAATAACACTATTATAATGAGGTAATATAGGATATGAAAAAGCAATAAATGAATATATTGCGATTTAACTACATAAACTGTATTTTGACATTGCAAATAGTATAAAACATGTCGTGATTTGGTGTGGCTGGCCATGACTTAACTAAGTCTTAAATAAAATGAAGAGGAAAGATAATAAAACCTTGTGAAATAGTCAGAGAATGACAATTACAATTTTAATAAGCTCACGTAAGCACTTTTTGTTAGCAATATCGTTCTACATGAGATAATTTCATAACCGTCTTTTCTTTAATCACTTTTGCATGTTTAAATAAAGTCTGTCGTGTTAAAATTGTTTTAAATGTTAATCGTGGAAGAAGAGGTGTAAAACTAAACTAAAGCATGATGTTTTGATAATAATCGAAAGTTAGGTATCGAATGATAAGTTAAATACAGATATATAAAAATATATTACTGACGTAAGTAATTATAATTATGAAGCAAACGAAAAGTACTGATTCGGAGTCCGAAAAAACAATATTACGAATTTATATTTAGAACCGAATTAAACGAATTATAATCATTTAAACACGGACAAAATACGTGTTAATTCCCTAATATAATTTTCATAAGATTTACAAGAAGCCAAACAAATACAGGCAATGACAACGTGGAATTTTCCAATGCGCAAAATATATTCGAAGCCCACGCTCCACACAGCTTTCATAATTTAACACGACCACCATGTTTCAGAAATAGTTTGTATTTAAGTGTTTTGAATTTTTGTATTATAAGCAAACCATTTTTGCTAACTTTTTACAAACGACAAATCATGTACTATGTACCACCTAAGTGGACAATCTTCATTGAAAATATGCTTGTTGAATGAAAGTACGCTCACGCACGACACGTAGGAAAAGAATCACTTGCCCATAAATTATTATTCAGTATTGTAAAATCGAGTCCTTAATTGATTTAAAAGGATGCTGATTTGTTAAATGAATAACGACAAAGTGCGTAGTGCGTACTCTGTACTTCTGTGCGTTTATGAATTTCCTGTCTTTTGTATGTTTTATTATGCTTGGCCACAGTCATAATTATAGCATATCCCGCGTATGAGCTCATTCACTATTAACAGAGACTTCGTTGAAAAAACTTACAGATCTTGAATCTTTTGTGTTAAATAAATGCTAGTGAAAGATAGAGAGGTGATGAAAGCTTTCCTGTTTTAAAATCGTACCGTCATGTCGTGAATCGTGACATGTTTGTTTCTCCAACTATCTCCAACGTTGAATTGAAAGGTCAAACATACAAGTATTAATTGCATGTGTAGTAACGAAGCTTGTTTATGTTTGAGAATATGTGTTCACATTAATCATTTATAAATATGTGATGACGATAATTCTTCTCATCATGTTTGTAATACGAATCACATTATGATAGTAATTAACTTGTATTACTACGGCTTCAAATTAGTGATACTGAGCTTCCTAGAAAAACTTATAATCACTTCGAATATACCAAATATCGTGTTTCGTGTTCGTTTTTTCACTACCACAAACCACAGCATTTTGTAAAGCATTGCATTAGTTTGCTATGAAAATTTCCACTTTTTGTACTGGCTAAATTGAAGAAAGGAATTGCAAGTGTTCTAATCAGATCTGTACAAGTGTTTTAAAGAAAGTTCTCAACTCAAACATTACTGACAAGTAATTATGGTTTTCAATCAAGAATATATGTTCTTGATTTTTGAAGTTCTTCAAATAATTTAATTCTCAAAATACTAACAAGTATCGAAATAATAATCCTGATTCATGACCAATGATGATAACCCAATAAAATTCTAATGAATGCAGTGACATATCTATGCATAAATATATTTTTATTCCACAAAATCTCAACTATTTTACATTACTCCTTCACCATAGATGTTTTTCATTAATCATTCATGCAACCTCACGATCACCAACATTTTCAGCAGAAGTGAGAGCAAATATTTCTGGTTACTTCATTATAAGGGAAAATCCATTTCACACCTTCAACTTTAATCACAACTTATGTGTCATGGTATATATACACTACTACTCAACAGTCCTTCAGACTTTTCCCAATTCTCAGGCTGCTTCAAGGATGCATTTTATCTTTGAATTGCGTCAAATTACGAATAACTGCACGCATCACAAACGCAATGAAGACGTAAATTTAAAAACAGCAAATGCAGTGATTATCTCATGTTACTCATGATGACATGCCTTTAAGACTTATTAATCATCCATCAACTACCCAAAACCATTCAGGAATTACGGTCAGAACACCAACACGAAACACAACAAAGTCTTATGCAGAATGCAGACAAAAATCTATCAGTGTCGACGTCATCATTTTCATCAAATCATCAGTCTTCACGATAATCAAAATTGCTTCATGTGCTTATTTTTTTAGCCATTCAAAATTCAAACTTTTTCTACATCAACCAAAAAGAAAAAGGGTGGACTGTGTTGGATTGGGAATTATTAGCCCATTGCACTGCTGTGCTTTGTCGATCATTCTTCTGTCTTTTCGTATTGTACATTATCAATTCTACTGCTGCTGTAACTGCCTTTTATTTTTTTACATCATGTTCACTTGCCTTTTTAAGAAACCTTTTATGCGTGTTGTTGAATGACTCGAAAGAATTAAGCACGAGATAAAAAACAGTGCATATCGTCCACATACAAAAACATGTATACGTACTTTTTTACACAACGTACCGCACGTTATGATATTCTGTGCCCAATACCCGTCGTCATTATATTCTCGTCTGGATCTCCTCAAATAAATAATGTAAAAGTTGCAACACTTGACTAAGTACACATTATTCGTAACAATATGCATTGTGACGATAATGATGAGAATGAGGCGTGCGTAGGAGGGTAAGAGAAAACAGCTTTTCAGTTATAGCCAGACATCTAAATTGAGCATACCAAAACGAAATAAACTCTCCCATGTCGACTTGACTCATAAGTGCACCAATGCGCTGTGTTATTTTATTTATTTTAGGGCCAATAGTAATCAAATTATCATCAATGCATGTGAGTATCCATAATATCTATGCCATAAATACTACATATTGATTACTATTATCGTGATCATCATCATCATGAAACTGTACATAGTACGTAATTACATTCATATATTAACATGTTTTATTTATACACCTTCCCACTCCTCCACTGAAAGTTTTTTTTGTAATTCTTCTTCCTTCCGAGGTACGCACTGTTTGAATGACTACCCACCGGCCGACTAAAGAAGAGTTTTTTTGGTTAGTGCATTAAAGTGGACGTGTGGGGTGATAAAAATCTCTCCTACTTGCACAGCAAGGCAAGCAATTAACGTTTTACTACCGCTGAGAAAATGAGAATGGAATCAGTTGAACGATTCCATTTACACTTGCTTACCTTGTAGCCACTTATTGATATAATCTTATATTTCTCTCAATATGAGTAGTCAAACTATTCGGTTAACGAGAGTTGCGTGTCTGGTATTGCTGAATTTTCCAGTAGTTCTATTCAAACAGAGGGAACCCGATGAGCGATTGATGCGAGGAAGGCAAGTCGAAGAACAGAAAATGCATTTTAACTCATCATTTCCAACTAGCACATCATATATAACCTCTTTACCACACGAAGTATGCGTGCATATCTATTTTTTAACTTGTGTTTTTTTTGTTTAGATACGTAATTTCTATTTTAAAATATGCATACTTTACTTCACGCATACTTTTATTACTTGTATAAAAATATACCTACGATACATCCCTACGTGCACCCAACACACCGGAGCTTATCTGGCTTAATGAACATAAGGGAAAAAACAACCTTTTAGTTTTTTTGTGAATTAATGTATGATATAAATACGCATAACACTAAAATAAAAGATTTTCTCTTTCTCATGAAAGCTCACACCGCACCAGAGTTAAAGAAGAAGACTCATTTAATAGTTGACAATATTGGTTAGTCTTCTCCTGCGCGGTGTGCATTTTTGGCTGGGTGACATGACGTTATTTTGCTGAAAGATAGTTTCTTGCTTGTAACAGATGTGTAGTAAGTCGTTAGCATAATAAGTTCATAGTACCACAAAACAACTACCATAAAAGTAAACTTGAACTTGGGCCACAATCCAAATCATCCAACACAACTTTTCTTGCAGTTTTGTATGTAATGTGAGATGGGATATATTTCAGCAAATAGAAAGAGAGAGAGAGAGAGAGAGGATATGAGGAGTTAAGAAGGCAATAGGATATGGCAATGGCAAGTGCGATAAAAGTTTTTTTTACCATTTTTGATTTTTTTGCTTAGAGAAGACACCAAAAAATCTGCGCATAGTCGTTAAATAGTCTTAAATACTCTTCTTGAAACATCAACAACACACTATTGTTTGTTACAGTCGACAATGCGCGGCTTGGAGTAGAAACTTTTACATTCAATTTTATTCGATTAATATTACTGCTCTATAAAAGTGATGTGTCTTGTTTTATATTTTCATGTGAAAACGCACAAAAATGCATTGATGTAGTTGTGCTGTACTTATTTAGATTGGTGCCGCATCCTAAATCAAACTTTTCCATGTAGGCAATTTTACAAAATGAAAAGGTGGAGATGAGGAATGCAGAGGGAGAAACTAAACCCAATGCAGCAGTACAATCATACTAGCAAAAGAATAATTACTGCTGCATTTTCAGGGAACACCTATTCTATTATTATTAGCCAAATAAGCTTTGGTACAAGACAGACATGTAAGTAGAAACTATGAACTGACATATGTTAGTTCAGTCTACAAGCTCATTCAAATTATAACCAAAGAGAGACAAAAATCTCATCTCGAAAATTATATTCAGCAAAGCAAAGCTAATAATACTGCAAGTTTAAAAAAATACTTAAGCTTATGAACACTGAGCACATTTTCAGAATAGTCAAAAGTTTGCTTGGTGAAACTGATTTGAAATTTAAAGCTGAGTTGTAAGAAAAAATGAATAGTAAGGGAAGATGTAAATAGCAAATATACAAAGTAGGTATTTTGTACCGTCATAATCATTATTGCATTACAATGATTATACATATGTACAAAAATAGGTTGAATTTATGATATTATCGGATGGTGATGTTGTTGGTGCCGTATTGGTATTTTGCTTTACAGCAGTAACAAAAACGGTTTGTAATGGCTTTTCGTTAGTTAACGTTGTATACTGCAGCGTTATATTTTACGCTAAAATATATTAATGTTTCATTTCATTTCAGCTGGCATGCCATAATAATCATATTACAATACACAAAAAATATAGCTGTGTGTGAATAAGTTGCATGGCTGTTGTGGTGGCGAGTTTCTGTTTATGTATGTTTAGTTACATATGCTATGTTTGTGTACCTATATAATATGCCATTATAATAGAATAACATTCCTGCATGGGAATGATGAACATTAACAAACAAAACGGCAACACAGTAGCTACTAACCACCAGTACGTAATATTAAGAGAATAGAACAATATCGCATTATTCAAAAGCTAAAAAAACAGCATCATCATGAGCCGGCATTCATGAATGTTGAATCAAACGAACGAATAGTCAAGGTAGGTTACTTCCCTTTATTGGTATTTTGTGTGCGTGGTGGCTGGTGGCTCTATTATAAAACAGACCAACTACTACTGCTGCTGTGTTTTTTTACGAACATCATATCATTTTAAGTCAAAAGTTTGACTGACTGATATGATGATAATAAATGAGAAATGAGTGGGAAGAAGAGAGTTTATTTCGATTGTATGTGTAACATTAAAAGTTTACATGTATTCTATTAAAACGAGCCAGTACATTATCCTTTGGCTTGTGTTTTTTTGACACAAGTTATAAATTTCTTTTTGAAAAAACATAATAGAAAAAAATACAACTTGATACCAGAGATAATCGTAAATATTACATCGTTGGGAAACCATCTGGGAGACGAAGAGAAGTGTATTCAAGTTGCTTATGTGAATATTTTGCATATTGTGCATTGCCATGAAAAGGTTAACAGCAAAAGAAGTTCCCAAAACTTGGTTTGGTGTAGTATATTCAGCAGGGAGTCTTGTGTAAACTAAGCTGGAAAGAGCGCATTCGCCTTGCTCGCAGAAAAAAAGAGGATGGTGATCATGGGAGACGGCAAGATTGTGAGATATTTTTGGAGGAGACGAAATACAGCTTCTGTGTAAACAGGAAGTGCAGTGATTTTGATTGGAAAAGTATGGTGATGTTTCACCAAAGCTGCTTTAAAATCCCTCGAAATACCGAAATGGCTATGGTTAAGCCGTATAGTCGTGATATGGGTTAATTATAAGACAAGTATAAATTAGACTATAAACAGGATAACTCTATTCAGTTGAAATAAAATAAATCCTCTTATTATGTAACTGCACCAAAAAAGAAAATTCATTTGTTTTTGGATTGGTTAGGTAATCAAGTTGTTCAGTGTGTCTTGTGGGATAAATATGGTCATTAGCTATATGCAAAAACCAATATGGTTGTTTTAAGTATTATTGGTTTGTTCTGCATTTTTACACACCACATCCACTTTGAGAATGCACATGAGCGTACATGTGTTTATGTATGAGTGAGTGAAATAGTAATAAGAAAGGACCTATCTGGACAAGACTGAAAGATTGATGCAGATAATTTGAGTCATATTAGGGCAGCAAGCGTAGGCTTGATCCGCCCAAACAGTGAGAACACGATCAGTATGAGTGAGTGAGAGCGAGACAATACAAGAGCGGAGAGAAGAACGTGTGACCCAGAAGGTCGGTTGTTTGGTTTAGTTTTGAGGTTTCCCTTTGGTTATGCATATAATGATATTATAATGGTTATAATAATAAGATTGAAAATTTGTTCTTCATAATAAGTGGTAAAAATGGACAGAGGAGGACTATGGTCAATAATACATATGTGCAGAGGTGATGGTGATATTAATGATGAGCAAGACGATGACGACCAAGATGAGAGAGAATCTTTTGGTTACTCTATTGTGCTGTAACTTTAACAATGAGAATTGAGTAGTAGAGCACACACACAAAACGAATAAGAACAACAACAACGGCAACAATAAGCGTAAGATGTAAGAATTATAGTGCCACCAACCAACTACATCATCATCATCGTCAAATAAAGCAAGCAGTTCGCCAGGACAGACCAGAATAGAGATATATTATATAGCGATTTGAGTGACTGGTACTCAATAGGCACCACCGAAAAAGGCATGGACTTAAAAAAGTGGCGAAAAATGTGTTGGCGGTAGAAGAAGTGGTGGTGGTGTTACTAGTCTACCTGCCCTAAGTGTCTTGCTTACAAGTCATTTGTGATTTGGAAGTGCATGTGAAAAGAAGAGAGAGATTAGAGAAGTAGAAGTAGGATTTTTCTTAAGAAAATCCATACGTTTTACATAATCGCCTTGTCACTTTAACGAGTGCATCGTCAAAAAACATAGACACCAGAGCCATCGTCATTGAATTATCGCCAGAAATTTTGCTAATATTTTTTGCGTGTTCCGTTATTGAAAACAATAATAACTTGAGTTTGACCAATCATATTTTTAAGTGCTACTAATCAAAATATTTTCTTTCAAAACGTCAACAAATAATCATCTTTCCCCTTTCAAAGTTTTAATAACCCCAAATAAAATCTAACGTTCCTTTTTAAGACGAATTAATAAACTTTTTAACCCTTTTTGAAAACCAAAAAAATACAAATAAAATCAATCATCATCATCAAGTCATAAGACAGAGAAATAACAGGTAACTCTTTGAACATTTTACTCTGAAATTCTGATACTGCTGCAGGATAAAAAAAGATCACAAAAAGAAAGGAAAAAGCAGGATAAAGACAGAAGCTATATGTAGAAGGGAAAAATAAATTTCAAGGTGTAAAACTGGTAGTTGTTTTATTTGTATCTTTTGCATGGCCACAGGCGACTTAACGTAAGAATTCTTCGTACAATCATTGGTATTTCTCCCATTTTTGACTTTGACACTGACAGTTGGAGAAATGAGGGTAGGAGATAGATGAAATCTGTCCTCTCCACACTGTATTTAAGATTTACTTGATATTATTTTACAAATTTTTTGTAAATTATTCAACGTTTTTATCAGCAAACTCACGAGCAAAGATATTGATCTTGCTACAACTGAGTATTTCATCGTACATATTCTTGATACAATGTTGAATGTATAAGTAAGCAATATTTTCTTATCGCTAAAACATACATTAGATAGTATTATGAATTTAGTAGGGTCGTGTTAGAGAGAGGAGGGATCTGAATTAAATTTGAATATTTGATATTAAATATAAAAACGCTTTTAGTATCATCGCAATTTTTTAAATATTACATTTTCCATTTGGCATGTACTTTTTAGGTAGGGAAAAGTAGATTTTGAAAAAATCCTCCTGAAGCCGCAGCTGTCCAAGTTTTCATACAAAACACAGTATTGAGTCCTCGGCATATATGAATCATGGTCACATAACGGCTTAAGTGCAATGAGTAAACGAAGTCAGTGTAGTTCTTTTTGTACTCATCTATACTCAATTCCCATGCCTTGTAATCAGCGTGCATTTTAATATAATAATTTTGTTCAGTTGCTGCTTCAGCTTAGTCAGAAAATGTTTATTGTTCCATGTTTTTGGAGGCAGGGTGTAATTATTAAGTACACAAATATTATATCCCTGTATATGTAATAAATTATCTCTTTTTTCTTAAGAAACCTAGTAATATAATGAGCTAAACAATGTAGCACGAGAATTATAGATACACCACCAAAACATCACTTGAATGAAATTCATTCCCAAGCAGGCAAGGCCAACAAAGTCAAGTCAGGTGAAAAAAACCCTACGTCATCTTTTATCTGTTATGTGTGCTTGCATCCGTCGTTTTGTACTTTACGTTGTACTCCATTAACCGAACGATGGCACAAATACAAGCATACATGTGTACAAAGTATAGTTAGAAAACCAACCCCATTGTATAATGATGACATGGGGCATGAATTTTTGCATTTTTGGCAAAAAAATATCAGTATTACGAATACACCTCCTTCTAGTATTATTCATACTAAAAAACTGCAACAGTATCAGAATCATCAGAATTAAAATACTTATCTTCTGGCACCAAAAACTAAAAATATAAAGATTTTATCTTTTCTTTTCTTTAAGAATGTCTTCCTGTCCTACAGACTTTGTAAGAAGCTGTGTTTGTTATCATCGCAAAAAAACAGTATATTGAGTACACCAAAGCAGACGACGCGTTACGTGAATTTGTGTTTTTTCCTTTATTTTGGTGAAAAGCAGTTTTCTTGAATAAAGAATTCTTTTAAGTTGACTGACTCAATTGTTATTCCCATCTTCTTCGTAATCATCTATTCATTCCGTAAACAAGAAGTGTGTAAACTGTCTTTTTTAAATTCAGTTAGTTGTATATTCTTCTACGTTTCTTTACATATACTATAATTGTTTATGCGTGAACATTTTTTTGAGTCGTTACGAAAGAGTTAAATGTTTTTGGCCCCACCGTCAACGTCCCGAAGGAACTATTTAAACGCACAGAAGAACAGGAGTTCTCGTAGACATATTGATAGAAAGAGCTATAAACACGCAAACATTACTACCAATATTTCTTTTCGTGAACTTGAACTTGAGCTGGCTTAGTGTTCAAGTTAATGATAATAGTGTTTTGGTAGTCAGTCAGTGTGTGTACATGTGCGAGATGTGACTGAAAAAGTGTGTGTGCGAGAGTTTGCGTAGTGTGTTTAGAAGCAGTAATCAATAGAAAGAGCCTGTTATTGGCATCATACCAAAAATAAATTCTGAGGCAGCAGTCACAAAAAATCCATGTACACAAACACATGAACAAAAAAAATATACGAGTTCTTTCATTCCAGAAGACAAGACTAGAAAAAAAATATACAAGTGTGTGCGTAAACACTTTCTCTGGTAACTTGATTTAAAACATGACTGATTGACGAACAGTTCCAGTTTTACGGGAGAAGTGAATAGTTTATCTTAGAATTTCCTCTGGCCAGATCTGCTACTGGATTTGGCGTATTTACGGTAATATAAATCTGGCATACTTCTTACGTGAATGGTAATCAACGTAAGTAACTCACCATCATCAACGGACCATGTCGGGGCAGACGTACTATAAAGAGCGTCTTGGCTTTGATCCTCGTGATGAGTATAATCCTCATCATGAAGGAGAAAAGTACGGCTACGAGGAGAGTTTGTCGAAATTCAAAGGTTGGTCCTGGGATTTATGGACATTTTTTATCAACATAGTAGGTATGGTACACCCAGAATGAAACGAAACAAATCGTAAAAAAATGCATGCATTTTGAGTGCAGTGCAGTGATGTGTATTGATTGACCAGAAAGAGTGATAAGTCTGGCTGATTGTTTTGTCTAGCCTTGTTGGTTTTTAGAAATAAGTCGATTTGATTTTTGTGGTTGCTCAAGATTAATTTTAACACGATTTTGTCTAGTTTGTTTAAAGATGAATGATTTCTATTAATTTAATAATACCTTTTTGTTTCTAGTTTCCTTTGAAAAGGAAAAGTGAGTTGTTACAGGTAAAGAAGATGTTCACAATTAAGATATCAAAACTTGACCCATATCATTAAATTTTCACGCGTGGTTAAGGCGTTTTTACCATCTTGTTTCATTTTGTTGTTGCATGCATATTGTTAATTGAAGGATTTGAAATGATAAACAATTAGAGTTGAATTTTTACTACAAGTCAGATTAGTCGACAAATATGCCAGTGTTTTTTTTTGTTATAAAATGACGCATTTAGGGATCTTTTTTAATTTCAAATTTTTTCTTTGTTTTTCTAAATAAGATATTTCAGGAATAGCTGGTTAGATTACAAATTTTCGAATCAAACTGTTGGACTTTGTACGTATAATATGTGCCAATTGAAGTCATACTTGTCCAACTGCATATAATACATGATATAGTTTGAGTCATTAAAAATATTTCTCATTATAAGTTTTTGCATCACACATACTTTAGTTATAATATAAATGATGAATTAATGTAGATTACAATTTTTCTATGCTTGTCGTATTTCTTGCTTTTTTCATTTCTAAATGCAAAAGAAAGAAATTAAGTACAAATCGTTAGATTTGTTTTAAATTATACACACATCGCGGTCTTAATATTAAAAATTATCATTACATGTTCATTCTTTTTATGATAATTGTATTACCTCAGTTTTTAGGTTTATAAAGGAAAGTCAGCATTGGCTTGCGTTGTACCGTGCATACTGTAGAATGAATTTTTTTACACTTCAGCTCATCATTCTGTGTACTGAATGCCGACAGTCGGGCAAAGACGAGTTGCATACAAATGTACAATGTGAAAACAACCAAAATATTTTGTGTAAATGAAAATATTTTAAACTGAACACATTTTCAAATAATTAACGTATGTTTTAAATTATCATACTTTCTTTGGGAGAATTTTAACGATCAGCACAAGCACAATAAGAAGAATTCCAAAAGGAACGGAATGATTTATTATACTAACGCAGATACTCTATTAGCATGAAGGAAAAAATAATTAAGGAATTTATAACAATGCAATGCAGCTAATTTTTTATTAACATTATCATTTTTCTTATTAGCAAGATCATAGTAAGATGGGTAACATGCATGTTTCCTGTAAAAGGATGCACATGGTTTGCGCATTCGTGAAAAGAGCATTTGTTTTAGATATTATAGTTTTTTGTGGTACAATGATTTAGAAAGTTAAATAGCAGGAAAAGAGAATAGAAATACACAATTTTTGTTAAGATGAAGATGATAAATGATTATATCAGATATGAATCGATTATACTGCATTGTTATTGTGTGCAAAGGATATGCATATGATAACAGCTCAGCTATTATTCATATGTAAAACCTATGTTTACAAGCTTTTCAATTAATTTGTTATTATTATAAATTGACGTATTAAGAGTATTTGAAAATCGTCTATGATCTACCTTTTTACAGACGCATTTATGGTTAAATGCAGGATCGCATGCGCATGCGTATCTTTCAAAATATTTCAGGTTTATGTACGGTTTTTAATACTTTTCATCAGTATAAATCATTTACTTAAGACTTAGACCAAAGATTTTGGGTGCGTGCCTTGTTTTTGGGCAGGGTTTAGAATTACATACCCACTACTATAAAAGGATTGAATATCCTCTGATTAAAAGAATTACAGTTACTCAATGTGGTTGTGGTTAATTAAAAACAAGAATGTTATATCATGTGCACGTGCACAAATATACTTAAATTTAAGCATCATGCATGTGAATGCTCCCTATTCTACACCCTGCTGTTTGTAATCGTGTTTAGTAATGTGTTAGATTCGGAGTAAGCATTACTTCACCGTGAAAATATGTGCAACACATTTGTTTGCTTATAAGTCTAGGGAATTTAAACAAATAATTAACGCTTGATGTTTTCAATTTCAGTAAATTTTAAACATGATTTATTGCCGATTGATAAGTTGGCAATCAAGTCTTATGTAGATTTAGTCAAATCATTTAAAAAATAAGCATTCGATCAAGGAAGATGATTTAATTATGATTTTTTGAAGAGATGGGATTAAGGATAATGTGACAGGTGTTTGTTTTTGCTCGTTTTGATAAAATGTTTTCCCAATGAAAACTTGAATGCTGCTGTGTTGGATGGCAGACAGTTGATTTTTGCAATGACGAAAGACTGTCCGTCCGACAGTCGGGCATCAGTAGTCGAGTCATAGAGGTGTAAGATATGTAATTTGATAGTTTACATGTGTTTGTGTGTTATCTCTCATTGTCTTGCCACGACGAACATATATTATATGAATACAACATAGGTATGGACATGTCATGATTTGTATGCTTGTATATTCTGTTGAATAGAATTGGCTAATGATGTCATCTGCAGGCAGAGATGATTAGTTTCCTACAATATGATCGCTGTGCTTATCATATTTTGGGTGTGATTGGTTGCATCATGTAATCATTAAACATCACCTTTATTTTAAGCTTTTACTCATCAAAAATTCCAATTTAGTAAAGAGGGATTTCAAAATGAAGGCTGAAGGTGAAATACATAATTTAAGTACAGCTTGCGGGAGATAACCGCAGTTGTGGATTTACAAATTGGATCATCTTTTTGCGGAAGAAAATCTAGTTCAACAGCACGCATGCTGACTTGACTACTGATGTTTTAAATGATGATGATGACAGTTCATAAGTCAAAGTCAAAAGTCAGTACACTTGTATCTTTTTCATTGTCCTGCAGTTGTGGTGGTATGGTATGGTATAATACGTTTTGGGATGTAAACGAAACAAGTTAAAAGATTTTTATGCTTCATTTTGCTGGCGTCAGGCAATCTGTTTTGTATTTTGAATTGTACAAAAGTCTGAGTTGAGTGTACAAATAGTAGGCAACCTGCATTGAATTTTTACTTGAAGTTAAGTAGTATTTATCTGCTGATGTCATCTTTTTTTTGTAAAAAAGACTATGGCTTTTGTCATCTCCCGATGGGGTGCCACCACATGAATGGAATATTAAAGCTTTCTCTCAAATATACACACTATCATCTTGGTATAGAGAGAAAGATGAAAGATCGAAAGATGTACAGTCTATTGTTTCTAGCTACAAGCATGTTTACACCATTTTGTTTTCTTGAGTTTTTTTCGTGTTTTGGTATGATACAGGGATGCACATTGGGTTAGACCACCAACTACCGGCTGCCAACAATTTTCCGAGTTTTTGGTACCACCACCACCGACCACCAAATATTAAATAAAAAACACTACCACCACCACCCCACCAACGAAAAACCACCAACCACTTGCTACCGAAAGCAATTTTAGCCCCACCAAACACCGACCACCAATTAAGCTTTTAAATGAATTGTTTTATGCACTAAGTATACATTTACAGAAAAGAAACCAAAGTCCTAACAATAAGTGAGCATAAAATCACTAGCTACGTTGCTACAAATTGTACTATCTTCCTACTAGTCAAACTCCTTCAAGTTCTTACTGGTAATTTAAATACAAATTTTAGGAACTACGTTGCTTTGCAGTGACACAACAATAGCAAATGCATCAATATAACAGTTGCGACTGTTACTGTTGCAACTTGTAATTTTATTTCATGAAAAACCAAATATTTGCTAGTTTTGTACTAACTTAAACGCCATGCGCCAGTTATGCTGCCACAAAAGATTACATCAATCATTCTATGATAGGTAAGCTGTTTTGAGTTAAACGTTGTACATATCTAGGTATTTGCATAGGAAATGTGCATGAAAATGGTACCCGCAAGCGTGCTATTTTGTCGCAAAAATACAACACCAACTACACCACCAAAATAAATCTACCGACCACCTGCTACCAAGAAAATTTAGGCCCCCATCGACTACCGACCACCACCAAGTGCAAAAATTTAGCAACCACCACCACCAAGCAAAATACTACCGGTGGTCGGTAGCAATTTTGGTAGTACTACCGCCACCGCGGTGGTACTACCGGTGGTATGTGCATCCCTGGTATGATAATGCATCATTGTTGCACTCAACATTTTCGTATGTACTTGACTTTATGATGCAGAAGTCAATTGACACATCATCATCACCAGTAATCCCCGGGCTACGTTAATGAATATAGTGTAGTGTGATTTAAGGTGTTTTGTCCAAGGGGTAGGGCCACAGCATCATTGTATTATAATAACATGAAAATAATTACACCGATCACCGCTGTTTTGTTTTGCTCTCTCGTAAAAAGAAAATATTCATGCATTTTATGCTATTATTAATTGTTGTTAAGAATGATTGTTATATTTTTTCTTAAAGAAAAAACCGGTATGTTTTATTTGAATGTTAAGAAGCCGAAACATGGCTTCTAGTTAAAGAAATATAAATTTCAATTGTGCAGAATTAAACCCAGGACAAAACTGTTCTAGTCGAAGAGTAATTGTATACATGTTCTGAAGACAAATTTTCAAGATTTACCAAGCTAAATGAATAATTTTGTGGGCATTCGTGATAATCATCTCATTGTATTGATACAGCTATTTTACAAGTCATTCACAAACACTTTTGCAAGTACTTTAACAAGTGTACATTTACAAGAAGCAGACATTTTAATGTAGCGGTGACTGTACACTAGGAATCAACTTGCTGTCTACAAAAAGTAGTAATAATGATGATGTGATTGTTGTTTTTAATGAGATGATCCAATTCGATAAAAATGCTAATGATGATTCAATCGTCAATAATAAATCTTTACCTTGCAATAAATTGACTTGTTCAATCATTCATAAAAAGATTGTGATGAGTTAGCGTGTGGTTATCTAGAATTGCCATGTTTTTATTATATTTAAATATTTGTGATTAGATTATTAATGTTGATCGAGCAGCTTTTGGTCCGACTATGCTTCTAGGAAACTTCGTTTAGCATTATTTGTATGACCATTAGAGGGTCTTTGTTTCATTACTACACTTTTCGGTCCATATCTTTTAATTTTTATGTGTAGTGATATTTCTTATGATTAGAAATACATTTTAATCAGCAACGCCTACGCACGCCTTTATAAGTTAGGCCTAGCGAAGGGTTAATTTCGTTTATACTGAATGGAGTAATTCTTTAGTTTTCTTTAATTATTGTAAAATTCATACAAAACATTCTAGTTTTGTCTCAACTGCAGGTGCATATATACTTTTCGATTTCTAGTACTCTTGTTGTATTTCATTTCATCACTAGTGAGTATATGAAAAACCGAATGTTTCGAACCGGATACATATTCTTTAATGAAATTTGTTTTGAATATAAAGTCTCTTGTTAATTTTTCAGCAATGTAAAGACCCATGACATCTGATCACCGGCCAAATAGCACGTACCAACTATGTTGGCGACTGTTGATCTTGTATGGTGTTCTATAAAATTGCTCATTCTTTACAGCTGCATTTTTTAGAGCTTATAGAACACCGAAATCTTGATCAGAGACACACTCCTTTTTAGACCACCATCATAGCATACCACCATGATTTGGAAATTACTATTACCACGCACCTGTTCAATTCAGTTTTGCAGTTTCATGTAAATTCTAACCACACCTTCTCACAGCACTGTGATACTTAAGAGACATAAACTGCAGAAAACCTCCCGAGTTTTTCAGAACTGCAGATAAAAAAATTCAACGCATATTATGTGCATTTTATACTTTTTGCGGCGAAGTAGAAACAGTAAAAATTTGGCATGATTAGCTGTGAGCTGTCATAATAGATCGCCTTCCGTGTAAGACATCTGACGATGGCACAAGTTCAACAAATTTGTCTGCATAATAATTTGTTAAACCATTAAAAATATTTTAAAATGAAATGTACATGCATCTCGAATGGTACATGGTAAATTCACAACCGAAATCACGAATAATTACGTTATTGCGGATTAAGATGCGATGTAAGATGTATGAAGGTAATTTTGTCTGCAAGAATGTTTTATTTTGTCAACTTAGTTGGAAGTTGTCTGCAGGCCACTATGACCAATTGCAAATTGCAAGATCGTTTTTCAAATGTTACTTAATGAAATCGATTTTCTAGAAATATTATGCTCTCATGATTGTTTGTGGCAAATTCGGTGAAATAATATACTTAAATAGAATTGACCAGCAAATTGGACATGCGGAAACAATTGTAATGCGTGTGTGTATAAATTTGGGGTAATTTATGCATTGGCAATGAAAATTGCAGAGGTGTTAGACGACGACGATAGTCGTTCAAATGAATTCATTCATGTTACTATAAAACTATAAAATTCAGCAGTTACTGGAACCTACGCGAGTCACTAACCCCTATTGACATCATCATCATTGAAATCCAGGTTTGGTATGATGCATTTTAAATAATTAGACCATAATTTTTACAATTCACCAATAAATTTGGTGGATTCCCACTCGTTCTCAAAAATTGTGCGACATAATAATGATATTCGATTTTTTGTTTGATGTGTGTTTCGTTTAACTGGGTGCACCAATATTAATCCTACTATTTGATTTTTTTTGTGTTTGTATTTTGTATTGTGTGTTTTGAACAATATATGAAAACTTACTTTAATTGTGTATGATGTATTTTTTACAGATGAAAGAGATGCCATCCAGAAGAAAACGTTCACTAAATGGGTGAACAAGCATTTGACGAAGGTAAATAAATTTGCTTCAATTTTTAATCTTACTTCTTCATCTCTCTAGTTAAGATTTTTCCTTTGAAAATACTATCAGAAATCAATTATTAAAATTTGTCAGATAATGAATCAGAGTTCAAAAAATATACATGTATGTATGCATAATATACATATACCTGTTTAGCAACAGTAAAATCTAAGGAATAACACTCATCTCAAGCAATTTGACCACACATGATGTTTAGTAATCTGCATTGGGGCACCATACCATCGTTAGTAAAACGTGTCAGAGCACTGTCACCTAATTTGCCACATTTAAAGTATAAATTCGTATTTCAATAGAAATTTGTCATCAAATTACATCGTATTGTGCAGGTGTATACCTATGACTGTGTATGTATATGCGTATATATATGTTCATTTGTAATAGGCACAGATGAATGGTAGACGACAAAAAAATCAACATTTAATTCAGTAAAGAAGGACTTCATATAAGTCGTAAAAGCCACTTTCACTGAAGAGGCCCTTATTTGGCTGATTGAGGTCGTAGGCAGAATACAAAAGATTTTTCCTTCTAAATGGAAGGAGTTGCTACTATAACTGCTGCAAATTTTGAAAGCTTTAACAACATAAACAGAACAACCAACTTGAAATGTAAAGCAATGAAGTGTATTATACAAAGTTGATTATATAAGACTTATTGTTATAACTTTAAACAATAATGGAGTTCGAGTTCACTACACTTTTGGTTTCACAATACAGTTTTGTTACATATAAGTACATTATGTCATATTATTATTGTGCAGTGTCTCGTTTTGTTTTTGAAAAATGATACTTTGTACAGCACAGTATTTATGAGGCACTAGTTTGTTTCATTGATGAGGATGGCCATGACCATAAATTACTTAATGACGAAGACGAAAGAAGTAAAGAGTAATGAAGATAGTTAATTGAACTCATTTTTCTACGTGTGAATTCGTAAAATTTGATTGATTCCTTGTATTGTGCGTTTAAATATATATTCATTTTGAAAATATTGGTTAAAACTTTTCTACAATCTAAAATCAGTTATCGAATCTAGGCTAAACTATAAATGATGTAGCACATAGAAGGATGAGTACTTAAATTGTTCTTACAAAGTAAATATATCAGATGATGTGGTATCTATGAAAGTCAAAGTTATTGTAACCGTCCATATGGCTTTTATTAATGATACATGTAAAATTTCGCTATGTAGCTGTTCATTTCTCCGTTTTTTGCAATTTGATAAAAGCTGTCGAAATTTCTTTTATTCCGTCTGCACTTTTTAAAAAGATAATCGTAGGTGAAGTTCTTAACCCAAAGGGTTTTGATTTTTAAATTTTTTTTTATTCCTGCCAATTATGAAACAAAAAATGATTAGGATGATGATGAATAAAAACGATCAAATTGTAAGATATAATTTAGTTGCATGACGTATTGAATAGGATCACTTGTTATAATTATGTATTAACCATGTTAAAGTTCCATTTCACAAGAGCAATGCAAATGTTATGAATAAACTGAATTCATTCAACAATTTTCTGCTTTTGCAAATTACAAAAGTGTATTAAATAGTTCAAAGAATATTTATGATAGTCAGAAGTCAAAACTGATCATTTTCTTGTCAAGTGT